>PVKY010008013.1:0-14434 GCA_004027775.1 Bradypus variegatus
ACCCAGTTCTAGCAGAGTGAGCCCGCGTGAGCTACATGTCGCCACGGACACGTCTCCACCAAACTGGCCAGCCCCGACCCATTTCCCCAGCCTCTTCACCCGAGTCGGCTCTGGTTTACCAATAGCTCTCTTAGCAGTGCTCAGAGGTGAACACAATTATTCATTCATTCATTTGTTCATTCAATGATTATGGATAACATTTATGGAATCCTACTATGTGGCAGACACTAATCCACTAATCTCCTTTAACCCTCACAACTCCATTATTCTCATTTTTCAGAGGAGCAGAATAAGGCTCAGAGATGCTAAGAAACTTAAATCACACATTTAGGAAGTAGCACAATTGGGACAGGAACACAGAGGCTTTCCTATGCACCTAGCAACCTGACAACTAAGGGTGAATTTTATGGCAAAAACGTTGGTTGGAATAAATGTTTGCCAGAACCCTGAGTTTGGTTTTTGTTGATCTCCTTCTCCTGGCATCAACCAGATAACAATTGATCAAGATTTTTTTTAAAAAAAAAAGAAAAGAAAAAAACAATTGAAAAAAGATGTGTGAAACCTCTCAAGCATCTTCGCAGTCCAACAGAGCTCGTTTTAAATGTCAGCCCTGCCGCCCACCAAGGACCGCGATGCAATCTCGCGGTCTCGGTTTTCTCTCCTGTAGGATGGGTGCAGGGGACCTGCTTTGCCAGGGGGCCGGAGGGCTTTGAGGGAAAGGCTGCACCTGGGAGACAGCCGGCTGGTCCTTGGGAAGTCCCACCGGAGAGCAGGAATTCCACGAAGGCACGGGCCCCGCCCTTGGGGAGCTAATGGCATGAAGTGCTGACCACTTCCCCTTGCCCCCCAGGTGTGCGTCCGTCCCAAGGGACCAGGAAGCCGGTGCAGACGCAGGTGATACCCCCCTTCTCCTCTATCTCCTCCACTGCCCCCCTGACTGGGTCATTCTCACGAACCCCTTCTCACCCTCCTCAGCTTTCCTCCTCCCACCCGCCTGCCCTTCTACCCCCGCCGGCTGACAGGGGCTGGGATTCCCGAGCGCTCAGCTCAGCGAGGGAGAGGGGAGCAGGCCTCCTCCCGCCCTGGCATGGGGACTCTGGCCGGCACCCAGCACTGTCCTCACAGGCAGCTCTGTGCCTGCAAGGGCCACGTTGCTATGGTGACTCCCCTGCCCACACAGCGTCCAGGGACACAGCACAGTGTAGCTCGTTTGCAAGACTTGCCAAAACCAGCACTGACAGGCTGGAAGATTCTGGAGGGGGTCAGATGAACAGGGGATGGGTACCAGGTGGAACTGTGTGTGTGTGTGTGTGTGTGTGTATGAGTGAATGTGTATGAGTGTGTGCAAGTATGAGTATGTGAAATTGTGTGTATGTGAGCATGTGTATGTGTGTGTGAAATTGTGTGATGTGTGCATGTAAGAGTGAGTGTATGTGAATGTATGTCTGTGTATGTGTGTGTGTGACTGTGAGTGTGTGTGTATGTGAGCATTTGTGAGAATGAGTGTTTATGTGTCTGTATGTGAGAATGTGTATGTGTGTGTGAATGTGTGTGAGTGCATGTCTGTGTCAAATAGCAGGTGGAATATAATCCAAATCATTCCCACCGGGACTGGTGTTTAGGCTCTGAATTCCAGAGCTCTCCATTGCCCTCCCTGTGACATTGGAAGTTATTAAATAAGTGAGCCCCATCCTAACCCCCGTACAAATCAGCACTGACCCAGTTCAGTCCAAAGGTGTTTCCAAATGCCTCTCCCCACGGTCGTGCATGTGGCTCCTCTTTACAGATCCTCTGAAACAGCCCTGGCTGCAAATCAATGAATTCTCAGGGGTGGTGGAGCCAGGCCCCAATGTCTTCCCGAGCCCTCATGTTCAGAGTGAATGCAGATTTGTAAAGCGCTTTATGACTTATTCATAGCACCTTCCCAGGCTTCCCCTCGCACAGATGAGCGTGATTCCCAGAACAGAATGTCAGGCTTCATTAAAAGAGAAGGCCTGGTGTGGGGGACGTCCCTTTCCGTGCTTTCCAGCCTGTGTCACCAGTGTTTGTAGAATTCAGGTCAAACCCAAGAAGGCACCTGTGTTTTAACAGTTTTGCCGGAAGCTTCTTTCTGGATGGAGGAGAAATTCCGAGAGGTGGGCAGCTCTAGATGGCTGCCTTGAGTCTCTCTGCACATGGCTGATGCAGAAATGGGGGGCTTAGTGGCGTCACCTTCCCTAGAGCTGGAAGGACTTTCACACACTGTGGTCATCCTCGTCCCTCTTTAGGGGACAGACCCCGCTCAATCGCACACACCCACGAGGATTTTGGAGCTGCTCAGTTTCTTCAGAGCTGACCAGGGTGCCCCGATGCCAGGCAGGTGGGGATGTGCATCTCTTGTATTCACCTCTTAACCCCCAGAAGTCTCGGACTCGGGCTGGTTTGATGCATTCCCAGGAGGCAGACAGCAGTGGACGGGGAGTAGGTTGGAGGGGTCCGTCCTCAGGAGGGCTTGGGGCCTGGTGGGGAGACCGAGGCAGGCACTCATCTCTCAGGGCTCCAGTTCACAAGGCTGCACCACTGGGGTTCAGAGCACTGTGTAAACTGGAAGCCGCCAATCCAGCCCCCAGCACCAAACTTGGGAAGAGGGTCCAGGCACTTCAAAGCAGAGAGGGAAGAGGGAAACCTCCTTTCTCCTTCTCACTTAGCTTCTTTGGGGGCCCCCAGGCCTCACCACCTCCCAGGAAAGCCGGCCGTAAAAAGACATGGCATTTGTGAACTCAGAGCACACCACAGAGGCACACACCACAACGACGCAGAAATGTAGGCTCCACACCTTCCCCAAAACAAGCACGACTTCTGCAGGCAGCCATCATCGTCCATCTTTAGGGAGCAGCTCCCCCTAAACCACACACACAGGGCTGTGGAGCAGCTCAGCTTCCTCGGGGCAGACTCCAGGCACCTGTTGCCAGGCAGTGGGGGCCCGAGCAGCTCACGCATTCACCTCCGTGATGCCAAGAAGGGCAGAACAAAGCGAGAGGGGGCAGTGTGGAGCTTGGCAGCAAAAACTCTGACACAGGGTTTTGTCAGAGCTCCCAGTGGACAGAGGGAGCCTGGGAGCACTTGGGGGGTGACTGCCCTCCCAGGAGAGGAGGTGTCTCAGCTCCCAGCGGCCTCACGACCCCTGAGGACACGGGAAGCACACCTGTGAGCATCCTGGCTTGCTGCCAAGCCAATCACCTGTCGGGTTCTGGGGAGCACTGTCGCCTCCAAGGCCAGCTCTGGGGAGCTCCACTCCTTCCCACGGCTGCCCCAGAGCACGGGGAGCGGCGGCAGCCTGGAAAGTCCAAGACATGGGGGGTGACCCGTGGCTCTGTTTACAGCTCATCTGTTTGTCCATCTCTCGCTGCCAATTTTGCAACCCATCAACCCCAGTAGCAGACAGCACAGAAACCGTACAGCAGGAAATAGTCTCTAAGAGACCACTTTGTCAAAAAGAATCTACCTCACTCTCAACACCTCAAAAGAAGGCGAAGGATTCACCGATCCCCACTGATGCCTGCACCAGCTCCCCCAGCCCTGGGCCTCCAGGCAGGGAACTGAAGAGTCAGTGGATTTAGGACAACCAGGAACCCAAATGGCCAGGCCAGTTTTGAGAGATCACAGTGGTCAAAGCCCAGGAATAAATCCCAGCTGGTCTCCTCGTCTTAAAAAACAAGCCAATGATACTTTCAACTGAGAGTGAATTCCACACAATTGCTTATTGCTACTGCATAACCTCCTTTATTTTAAAAAAAAAACAAAACAACTAAAGAACATTCCCTTAGCATCAAGATTTTAAAAACGCTAATTAATTTTCAAAATAATCTTCCTAAAAGATAGTAAATAAATTATATTGTTTTCAGCTTTCTTAAATATATACATTCTTGATGGGGAATATAGCCATATAGCCTAAGGGGGCAAAAATTGATTCTTGGAAGATGAAAATATATTAACCTATTATGTATAAACTATAGAAAATATACACTTGACATCAACAGATCTTTAGTAGATCTATGATATTAAGTTCCATGGGGGTTGATTAGGAAAACATACCTAATCCTTGGCAGGGGGGGCAATGATGAAAAACAATGATTGAGAATCACCGTTTAAATAGAAATGATTACATCTTTTCTATAAGATAAAAGCCGTCCAGAGAAACCTCTCAATATATTCTATGATGGTTATTGAGGCAGACGGGAGAATTTGTTCCTTCCTGAAACAACCCCGATCCCAGTGCTTATGCACCTCTGGTTGGTAATTTTTCTCCCTTCCTTTTCTATGATATCTGGTCGTTTCTCAGTGGACTGTCTTCTGGCAGCAGCCTGGAAAATCCTCCATCTTAATTGGACAGGCAATGTCTAAGTAAGTCTGCTCTGGTCTGAAAGGAACACCGTACTTCCCCGATGAGTTGCAAGATCTGCTGAATGAGTTTTCTTCTGCCTGTTTGGAGGACTTTTCGTGTATTTCTGGGCTCAGCTCTGGGTTTCTGATGACTGAGATCACCCAGAGAACTTTATACCATAAACCATTAGAAAATGCAAAATTACTTACAGTGCAAAGGGTTTCGAAAGTCTTTTCTGAGACAAAGGATCCATCGAGGCCAAAGAGAAATATAGATGCGTAGGAGAGCATGCCTCCGAGGATGATGAGGTTGTTCATGTACGGACTGGACATCTTTATCAGCCTGGCAAGAGGAAGCCACGGTTAGCAGGACGGGTAATTCCGGAATTCATTTAACAAGCATTTTCCCAATGCCGCAAGGTGCATATTGTTGGAGGAGAGGGAGTAAAATGGATGCCCTGGCACCCCCCTCCAGGATGGTGCCACCTAAAGGGGCCATTTGCCTCTTCCCTAAATGACCCCAGGAAGATATATTTCTAGATGCTGATTTTCTTGCTACCTCTGTCAAGTTTAGCTGTCACCCCTCTAGGGCCAGCTTGGAGCATCAGCTTCTTCAACCACAAATCTGTAGTTTATACAAAGGCTTTACATCAACCGAGGTTTGTGGCCGGGATTGGGAAGATTGGCCAAAGCCTGAGAATTTTACATTTAAATTCAGCAACTTCCCACCGTGCAGGGGAAGATTCCCATACCACCAGCTCCAGGAGAATTCTGGGTTTCTCAGGAGCTGCGGTCCCCAGGTGGTGAGTGAGCAGCCACGTGGCTGCCCGAGCCCACACTGCCCTTTGCAAGATGGGGCCCACTGGGTGTGGACAGGGACCCCTCCTAGGCAGCAGGAGGTGGAGATAGACAGCGGAGACCCTGGTGCTGCAGTTGGGGTGTTCTTATGCTCCCAGAATCTATGTGCTCCTCTGTCACTTCCTTTAGGGATCCTGCTGTAGCTCCCAGCTGCCCAGTAAGCCAGGGCTGGGTTACAACACCAGCGGCTGGAGGCTACCCTCAGTTTCCCCCAGCACCATCAGCTCGGAACTTCACAGGTTTTCAGGTGCCCCTGGGTCCAGGTGCTCTTTTGCATGTTATAATTATGGTTGATTATTTTCTTAACATTTTCTTTTGCATTCTGCAGTTCTAGGAAACCTGCCATGCTTTAAAAGTACAATGCCTCCATATGACCTGGCAATGCCACTTCTAAGTATGTACCCCAAAGAACTGAAAGCAGGGACTGAAACAGGTTATTTGTAGACTGATGTTCATTGTGGCATGACTCACAAGTGCCAAAAGATGGAAGCAACCAAGTGTCCATCAACAGGTGAGTGGATAAAAAAATGTGCTGTATACATACGATGGAATATGATTCAGCTGTGAAAATGACTGAAGTTCTGGTACATGCAATAACGTGCACAGACACCAAAGACAGAAATAAGCCTGACACAAAAGGATGAATACTGTGTGATCTCAATGATACAGAATAATTAGAATAAGCAAATTCATAGAGTCAGAATCTGGAATGTAGGTTACCAGGGGCCAGGTGGGGTAGGAATTGGGAGTTAATGCTTAAAGGGTACAGAGTTTCCATTTGGGTGATGAAAAGGTTTTGGTAATGGATGGTGGTGATGGTGGCACAACACTGTGAAGGTAATTAACAGTGCTGAATTACATATCTGAATATAGTTAAAAGGGGGAAATTTTAGGTGGTATATATGTTACTAGAATAAATAAAAAGAAAAAAACCACCATTGGACCGTACGACACAAACAGTGACCCCTAATGTAAACCATGGACTAGAGTTAATAATATTCTCTCATCCGTTGTAACAAAGGCACCACACTAAGGCAAAATGTTACTAATGGGGCAGGTGCATAGGAACCCTGCATTTTCTGCATGCTTTCTCTGCAACCCTACAACTCTAATTTAAAGAAATGCAATGCATCCAAATGGTGGAGGGAGAAAAAGCGTAGTGTAAATTGTGGGAGAACAGGGGCTGTTGGGTTGGGGGCTCTGAGTCCAGAGCCCAGCCTCTGATATCCTACCATGCTGGTGGGCAAGTCACTGAACTTCAGAGGCTCAGTTTGCTCACCTGCGAAATGGGAGCCCTGGCCATGCCAGTTGAGCACACAGAAAGCTGAGATGAGACCAAGTCCTTGCAGTCCCTTCATAAACCATGCCCTGCTAAGGCAGCGCCATTCTCACCCCAGGAGACTGGTGAGGGTGAGGCCGGGGTGGGGGCAGGCTTCCTGCAGGAGGGGCCTTAAGGGAGGGGTGGCGTTGGGGAAGACAGAAGTGAGGGGGACTTGGGAGCACCAGGACATTTATTTCCTATCTCTGTGCAAATTTTTAAATAGCTAAGCCAGTAAAAAAATGCCCCGGATGTCAGCTATTATGGATCTGACTGTGTCTTCCCCCAAAGGATATGTCCTAGGGCCCGACCCCTCAGATCTCAGAACGGAACCTAATTTGGAAATAGGGTTGTCGCTGATGGAATTAAATTAGGATGAGGCTGCACAGGAGCAGGGTGGGCTCTAAGCTAGTGTGACAGGGTCCTTGTGAGATGAGACAATAGACGCAGGAGAGACGGCCGAGTGACGGCCGAGGCAGAGGGGAGTGAGGCAGCTGCAAGCCAAGTATGAGCACGGGCAGCTGGGGACCCCGAGAAGCCAAGAGAGTGAGGAAGGAGGAGCCCCGACAGGATCCTGGGAGGCTAGAGCCTCCCAGCCCAGGCAGAGCATGGCCCTGCCGACACCTTGGCTTTGGACTTTCAGCCTCCAGAACTGTGAGACAATGCTTTTCCGTGGGTTTAAGCCACCCAGTTTGGGGCACTATGTCATGGTGGCCCTTGGAGACGAAGACCCCAGCTTGCTGGAAAGAGGGCCGGCCATGTTCTCCAGGAGGCTGGGAGCCGGTCAGGAAGGAAGTAGGGTGCTAAGTCTTGCGATAGGGCCACTTGCTGTTACCGTGGGAGTCCCTGAGGATTCAAGGAAGATTCCAGAATCTAACATGGATTGAGCACTCTCTCTGAGGCCAGGTCTTGTGCCAAATGCTTCTACGTAGGGGCATCATTTATGTTCATAGGCAAAAGTTGTTTCAAATTTGTGTGGCTATATATGTTATTTTGTAATCAATAAGATAAAGCAACAAGGTGATAAAACTCCTTTTTTGTTTTACAGGAAATGGGTTTGACCCACGCAATTGCCACCAGAATGAATGAATGAATACGTAAAATAAGCTGGAGCCTCCCAGTCTGGGGAGAGAAACTGCACCCCTTGGAACTGTGTGTGCTCCCCCGCTGGCAGTGCCATTCGTGGGTGGTGGGAGGCTGGGGCGCCACGGCTGGTGCCACTCAGAGCCCCCTTCATCCTCTCCCACAGGGCAGCAAGCTGGGCTCCAGGAGTTGGCATGGAAACTAGGGAAGCTCGGGGTGCTGGAGAGAGGGTCCTGCAGGAAAAGGTGGCCCGTCCTACCCAGCCCAGACAGAGTAATTCCAAGTGGCCATTTCTTCTCCGGAGATGCAAAGGCAAGGGCCGGGGGAGAGAAATGAGGACAGAGGCAGGGGCAGCTCCGACACATGGCCTGAGACAGCAGCCCTGGTCACAAAGCCCCAGGGCTCTCATCTGCCCTGCAGGGAGTTTTCAGGAGGGTCAAATGAGGAGAGGGGAGGTTATGGAGGGACTTCCTGGGCTGGCCATGGCCCCAACAGGAGAGCGCCCCAAAGATGCTCGGGGGCAGGGAGGCAGTCAAAGAAGTTTGGGGAATTCCACAAAGTGCCTCCATAGCTCTGAGAAGGCCTGTGGGGTTGCAACCTCCAATTCCATCTAACCTGGGGTCCCCCCAACTCATTGGAACAGAGTCTCTTTGCACAGCGTGTGTTCTGCAGCTCTGCGGTAGCCCCACACACCGTGGTCTGTGTAAATGCTGCCCCCGTGACAGCTACAATGCAATCAGAACTCTGTAGAATGGTGCACCCAGGCACCCCACCTCGTGCATGCATGTGTGTGTGTGCATGTATGTGTGTGTATGTGCATGCATGTATACAACCTAAAAACACCCCAGTGGCTGAACAACACGCTTTAGGCATCTCTGCCCTAAGCTCAGTCTGTGCCCTGGGAGGCTCGTGGCTCGTGGCGACCACGTGCTCCTACACTTTGCCCCCCAGGCTTGTCCACCCAGAAGCCCCAGCCTAGGGGGAGGCTTACTTCTGATTCCGATTCTTGATGTTGAAGAAGAGAAAGGCGCTGGCCATGATCATCCCGAGGATGGTGAGGGCAGAGAGGATGCTGTAGAGAGGTAGGGAGATCTTCCGCAGCTGTTCCAGGATGATGGTTTTGTCCTTGGGTGGTTCCGATCCTAGGAGGCGAAGGGAAGGATGTCAGTGTAGCCCAGGGCACCATCAGTCCCCAGGAGCACCCTGCCTCGGCTGTCCCTGGCAGACCACCGTGCACACACTGGTGAGCCCAATGGGCAGCCAGCCGGCCTGTCAGCAGAGAACCATAGCAAGAACCTACTCCTTCCTCTAAAAAGAATCCATAAGGGATTTATGATGCATTTAATAGCCATTAGAAGGCTGGACTTTGATTTGGCCTAATTACGCTGTTAGAAAACCCTCACCCTCTCTCCCAAAAGGTAACAAGAGCTGGGAAGGTGCAGGGCTGGGTGCTGAGGATGGGCACCATCGGGCACCTCTGGGGGCCGAGAGCTTGGCAGTGGCTCTCGAGGTCTCTGCCCCAGCATGCGGTAACGTCCTACCTTACCGGGGCAGACCCGGCGCCCATAGGTTCCGTGGTGACATATCAGTGCTCGGGCAGCAGATGTTCTGCCTCAAGGTCATTAGGTTATCAAAGCTCTTTCGGGTTTTCCGTTGTCATGAGTCTCACTGACTGTGGGAGGCGGAAGCTTCCGGCACACCCTCCCCTTGCTGCTGGGCCAGGGCTAGACTGCAGCTGGGGTCTTCGATTTCTCTGTGACTGCAGAGATGGCCCTGTGTTTTGTTCTAGGGCACCGGGAACCTGGGGGTGCCCCAGGGGCTTCCCAGCAATCTCATCTTGAGGGTGAGGGGTGCCGTGACTGACCCCCGCTCCTTGCAGATACCTGCTTTCTGATCAGGTTTCTGCTGTGGAATTGTGGAAACTTTAAGCCTTTCCCCTTCATTCAGAATGTGTGAAATCAGCCAGCTGGCCAGGAGTGGCCAAGCCTGGGAGCCCGGGAGAGACACACCAGGGTCACGACGGTCGCATGGCTGTGCCACGGGATGGGCCTCTGGCCAGGGACCAGCCTCGGTTATGCTTCTGTTGCTAGGAGACAAGCAGGGATGGGCAGATGTGGCAGCACGGGATGGAGAACTCTCCTGAACATCTGTGTTTAAGAAACTCTTGCAGCTAGATCAAATGTGTTTAAAAACATCCAGTGGGAAAAAAAAAAAAAGAGTTTGAACCCTCTAAGATGTCTAGGGAAGTTGCCAGGCTCGAAACATCCAGAAACCTGCTGGCATCATGAACATAAAGCCTTAAGCAATTCCATGTAAAGTGATGTATGGGAAGGGCAGGAAGTCAGGACTAAGACACAAGGGGGTAGCTTTCGGAAGGAAAAGGGCAACATGTGGAACCTTCCTCTCTGCTCGCTGCCTACCCCTGACACCCACACCCACAGACATGCCCACTCTGGCTGGCTCCGGGGGCAACTGGCTCCCAAACACAAGGGCAGTGCTGGGTGGCCCCTCCCGGCTCACCTGGTGCTGTGGTTTGCACTGTGTCCCCCAAATAGGACAGGATGGAGTCCTAACCCCCGTCTCATGCAGGTGACCCTCTTTGGAAACAGGGTCTTCGAAGATGTAATTTGTTAAGATGAGGACACACTGGGGTAGGTGGCCCTGATCCAGTGTGACTGAGCTCTTTATAAATAGACAGAAATCTGGATACAGGGACAGAGGGACACTGGAGAAGAAGGCCACGTGACAGTGGACGGAGGGGCTGGATGGATGCTCTGTAAGCCACGAAAGGCCAAGGACTGTCAGCAAACACCAGAAGCTGGAAGAGGCAGGGCCGGGTCGTCCCCGACAGATTTCAGAGGGTGCCGACACCTTGATTTTGCACTTCTGTCCTCTAGAACCATGAGACAATTGCTCAGCCCTAGGAAACTAACCCACCTGGGCGCAGAGGTAGCGGGCTGAGGTTTGGATGGAAGGTTAAATGACTGTACCCTCTACGGAGTTTGGGGCCCATTCCATAGAAACAACTCCAGAAATCTGAGGACATCTCTTCCTTGCTCCAC
Source organism: Bradypus variegatus (assembly GCA_004027775.1). NCBI lineage: Eukaryota > Metazoa > Chordata > Mammalia > Pilosa > Bradypodidae > Bradypus > Bradypus variegatus. The sequence continues at coordinate 10,684 of PVKY010008013.1, forward strand.
TCCTCCCCCCACCTGAAAAATGAGGTTGCATTAGGGACAGCAGCAGCCCTGGGATTTCCTCTTGGCTTCTCACCCACCCCACTCATCATTTATCACCATTCCTTCACTCACCATCACCAATCACCTTCCACCTGCCAACCCGGACCTGGGCCCAGCCAACCGAAGACGAGCAAGACATTGTGCTGGCCCTTAAGGATCCTCCACACTCGCCATGCTAAAAAATGCCCTAATGAGCCACCACACTTCCCGAATGCTTGCCACGGGCTAAACACTGGATAGAGGGTTTCTCACTGGATCCACCAAATAGCCTCATGGGGAGAGATTATTCCCATTTTATAAAGGGAGCCACCGTTTTCTAGGAGGCAGGTGGTTTTCCGGTTCAAGGTTTTGTAACTCCTAAGTGGTGGAGCTGGCAGGATTTGAACCCAGATCTGCCCAGCTCCAAAGCCTGTGCACTGACCTCTGAGCTAATGTGCCCCCAACGCAGAGGCCCACATGATGTGACAATGTGGGGTGCAGGGAGGCCTAGTACAAAGCAGGGGCAGAGAGGGTACTGCCTGTTGGAGTCAGGAAAGGCTCTAGAAAGGTGATGGGTAGCAGGGGGGAAAGGTCACTCAGCCAGAGGGCACAGCGGTGGACCCCACTTGCCCGTCCCAGGAGCTGGAACCCAGCTGAGCCGTGGGGCTCTGTACAGACTAGTAAGGGTATGTGTGGAACGGAGGGGTTGCTCCTTCTTCCTCTTGAAACCAAGAACTCTGTGCTTGCCCTCACCCTCAGACAATGTCCAGGCTGGGAGTGACTGAGCAGGCCCCCTCCTCCCAGAAGCCCACCTGTCTTACCTTGGAACCTGATGGTGTCGTTGATGATCTCCAGCATGTCGGCCACGGCGTTGTACTCTCCCACCTTTACCTCGCTGCTGTCTGTGAGGGTCAAGAGACAGTGGCGAGTTAGATCAGGGTCCTGCGTCCGTGTCTGCTGTTTCTGTCCCAGCTCTGCTCCCACTACAGGCCTTGGCTATAGTCTTGCAGGCTTCTTCTCCCACAAGGCAACTTCCAGTTAGAATCACACAACTTCCAGCCCCGGGCCGGGTGTACACCATCTCGCTCCAGGCTCATCAAGTGTCCTCTACCCTGTGCTGCACACCCCCCTCTCCCCACAAATAACCTCTTCCTGGCCAGTGAGCTGAACTCTGTCTCCCGCTCTTCTGTCCCAGCACAACCCACGAGTCTAAAAGGCAAAGCTACATCAGTGCCCTGGAGCAGCCCCAACCACTGGGGTCACTTCCTACTGACCATCATTTCTGCTTCCCACTTTGTTCAGGCCCCTTCCTGTTCCTGTAATGTCAATGTTTCTCTGATGCAGCAAAGCTCCAGGGACCGACCAACACACTCTAGGCACGACCTGGTCAGCAGCAGGTAGGGAGACCATCCCCTCCCCCCTTCTGCACGTTACACCCCTGTTGGTGCATCCCGAGGTGGAATTAGCATCCCAGAGGCCACGCAGCTCTGCCGCATCCTGCGGAGCACAGGCTCTCCTGCTGCCCTTGGCTCCTGCAGGTGGACTTGTTCCGGTGCATTTTCAGAGCCAAGTGGAGCCTTCAAGTTTTCCTTCATCCCTGTCACTATTCTGTTGGGGGCTTAGTTAATTATTTTGACCATTGTCAAGGATGCAGATGACGAGGCCTGGCCCAGTGCGGTAGCAGGAGGACTGCGGAGGTCAGATTTGGCGAAGGTCCCCCTCCCCCACCCCAGGTAAAACTGGAGAGTCCAGGTGACTGGATGGATGGGGGAGACGAGAAACAGGGGAGTCATGTGGGCCATCCAGGATTCTCAGGGGGTGGCTGGGAACTCAGGAGTGGAGGGAGCCAAGTTCCATTTTGGCTGAGCGAACCTGAGTGCCTGTGGTTCACCGAGGCGGATGCTCCGCTGGGGCTGGAGCCCAGGGCAGAGAACTGAGCTGGGAGGGGAGGAGCAGGCCTCATGGAAGCCAAGGACAGACCCGGCTCCCACACGGAGCTGCGCAGCAGTGCCACGTGTCACTCAGCCTGGGACAAGCCCCTTGGGTGGGGGTCAGTGGATGTGGCAGATGGGGGTGGAGTTGGTGACCATGGATGGACCCAGTGAGGGAGCAGGCTGAGGGGCAGGTGGAGGGCAGAGCACCGGGCATGGGGTGTGGGAGCAGAGGGTGGGTCCCCAGCTTGGAGCAGGCTTTCACGACGTTGGGAGTGGGCAGGCTGGGGCCCAGGGCATCTTGCCCTGTGCTGGGAATTTGATGTGCGTTTCCTCATCTGGTTCTAATAGTCATAGTGGTGTGCAGTGGGTGCTCTTAGCCCCACCTTGCGGGTCAGGAAGTGGGAGCTGAGGCCGGTTGTAGCTCAGTCTGGGGCCTCAGTGATGCAAAGAGCAGAGCTCAGATTTGAACCTGGGACCTTTTCCCCAGCCCCTGCTCTGCCCCGACCTGGGAGTGCCTGGCCACAGAACTGGAAGGCTCCAGTTCTGTGCTGAGCTGCCCACTCCACAGGCCACCCAGATGAAACAACGGCAGGGAGCTGTGCTCTCCTGCCCCCAGGCAGAGTTGCCCCCAAGGTACAGGCAGGTCCCCAGAGCTGCAGACCCCAAGGCCATTAAGTGCCCTGACAGCAGCGGGGATCCCAAGCGAGCACCTGGAGGAACTGCCCTTGGGTGCTCTGGTTCTCAGGGAATTTATCTGCACAAATCCCAGGCTGCTGCTCCCTTAGAGAGCCCCAGGAAACAGGGAGTCCTGCAGGCCACACTTCTGCCTGTGTCCTTTGGCTGTGGAGTGCAAAGCAGGGTTTCAAAAGTCACTTCCTCCTCCCCGCCAGAGCCTCCTGCCATCTGGAGGGGTGTCACGCTGCGCAGGCAGCTGTTACTTGCCTGGGTCACCGGCCCCCAAATGTCACATTAGCAGACTCGGCTGGGAGCCCCCCACCTCCCCACACTGGCCTTTCGAGGACTCAGCCTGGCAGGGGCCCCACTCCACTCCTGCTGCTCAGAGGAGGGGCCCTGATGTGTTCATCCGGCGTGGACAGGCAGCACAGGAGATATGCAGGGTGATGCGAACAAAGAGTCGGGAGCGGGGCGGTGGCCTGCTGGCACCCCCAGCCCCTCAGCCGCCCCTGACCCACTCGGCCCGCTGCCCTGTCCCACGGCCCCGAAATAATACTCAGCTTCCCACCATGGCCGTCATGACCGTCATCTCTTCTTGGGGCAGGACCCGAGGCCCACGGCGCTGCACACACACGGCGGTGTTTAATGCTCCCGGGAACCCCGGCCTCGGCGTTACTCGCCTCATTCTATGCATGAGGGCGGCACCTCGCAGAGATGCAGGGACCACCAGGCCACACGTGCCCTAATGCGGGTCCATTTGTTCTGAATTCAGGGCACTCTTACCGCCAGTATGGAGCATTTATTGAGTGCCTACTGCATGCCAGGCCCAGCCTGACATACTTCATGATAAAGAATCCCCCCAAAGCAACCCTATAAATAATAAAAAGACAAAAAACCCACTTAAAAAAGGACCTGAATAGACATTTCTCCAAAGAAGAAATACAAATGCTCAAGCAGCACGTGAAAGCGCCCTCAACATCATTAGCCACCAGGGAACTGCAAATCAAAACCACTAGGATGGCCATAACCAAGAACAAAATAAGGAAAATAACATGCGCTGGTTTGGATGCAAAGAAATGGGAACCTGTGTGCACTGCTGGTGGGAATGTTGAATGGTGCAGCTG
>PVKY010008014.1:0-14426 GCA_004027775.1 Bradypus variegatus
TCCTTCAGGTGTTTGTGAATTCTCCAAGTCTCTGATGGTAATTGACTTCTATTTGTACTCCACTGTGGGCAGGGGATGTGCTTTGAACAAATTCATTTTTTTATTTTTTATTTTATTGAGGCTTGTTTTCATGTCCCCACATACAGTCCACAGAATGGCATTTTAAAAGGCAGAGGTTGCACTGGTGATCTCCGAGTTTTCTCCTAAGCACTGACATCCAGGATTGAAGGATTCTAATATCTTTTAGGGATGCCAAGCGGGTGGCAACTAAGCAACCTGGGTTTTCAGGAGAACACAATTTCAAATATTCCACATCCATTTTCCATTCAGAACACATGGCTTATGTATCTATGAGTCTCAAGGTAATCCTTAGAGCAGGAAGGGACTTCAGAGAGAAATCCCTTCACTTGACAGCCCAGGACAGTGGGGTCCAGAGCTGTGAAGTGATTGGCCCCAGGTCACAAGGCACAGCTTCCTTCATAAGACTTGGTGTTGATTCAGGGCAATATTTCCGAATCTTCCTGGGCTCACACATATAAAGACTCAAATCAGGAGTTATCTCCTCAGGGAAGCCCTCCACTCCACCATGTCAAATTAGGTGCCCCCCCCAAACCACCCCCGCATATGCTTCTGTCATGGTTTTTACCCCCAGCCAGTGCAGCCTATGAGGGTATTTACAGTACAAAGAGGAATTGTGGTGCCAGCTGTCATACACACATGATGAAGTCACTCCCATTAAAAAAAAAAAAAAGACTTCCTTCTTTCCATAATATCGTGCCCTCCAGCTGCTACCCAATCTTTCTCCTTCCCTTCACAGCTAATTTTGTCGAAATCCATTGTCTCTACTTCCCCACTTTCACTCTGGCCTAAACACCAAGCCTCCCAAATGATCTTGCTCCAGTCATCAAACCCAGTGGCCACTTGAAGGTTAAATCATGACTCTTACACAAATATAAAAGGAACACATGTCAAAAATTATATTTAACTCATGAATTAATAAGGTTCAAAGGAAAATTCAAAATATCACACATATAGGTCAAACAGGAATTCTGAAAAGAATTTACAAATACATGTACAATTGATCTGTCCACCAGGCAATAATCAATTGCATTTCACAAAATGCAACTAATTTGCCTGTCTAGGGATAAGAATCATTTGTATTATTATTATCAGTTTTCTACAATGTATATAGTTGTAAAAGAGCTCAAAGATAGTGAAAAGCAGAGATAAGCCTGGTGGGCGAACTAGACAAGACAACCAATAACCCTTTTTGACCCTTTCGAAGTCTTTCTTGACAACTTTTCCTGACCCGTCCTTGACCTCTCTGCAGCATTTGGCACTAGGACAGTCCCTCGTTGAAACTGTCTTTTTCTTTTGCTTGCGTGGTGCCACATCAGATTTTCCCACCACCTCCCTGACCACTCCTTCTCAGCAAAACCGGGCTGCCCTTCCACTTACTGTCCTTTAAATGTAGGTGTTCTGTTTTCTCCTGAACCACCTTCTCCCTCTACCCACACTTTCGAGGGTGATTTTATCTGTTCCTTTGTTTTCAAGCCACCAAAGTTATGGTGATGATTCTCAAACCTTATCTTCAGCACAGACTTCCCTTCTCCAGGTCCAGACTCACAAGTTTTTATAACCCCCCACACCTCAAATCCAACACACCCCTCCTACAAAATTCACTTTTTTTTCCCGGATGGTGTCACATATCACCCAGATGCTTAGTCTAAAACCCAGGCTTGACTCCCATCCTTACCCTCGTATCCAGTAAATCACCATACCTGCTAATTCTGCCTCCTGGCTCACGCTCCAGTCTGGCTGCTTCTCTCCATTTCCATTATGCCTACCTCTGTTCAGCCTTTCTTCAGTTCTTATCTGGATTAATACCAGAGCCTCCCAACCAATCTTTCTGTCACTAGCCTGACCCATCTAATCTATACTTGAGTTTGCCGTTGAAATAATCTGTCTAAAGTGCAAATCTGATGTGATTCTCTCATCCCTGAAATCATTCCATGGCACCCTGTCAAGGTCAGGACCAAATTAAACCATTAGCAAGTTGGTCCAAGGCCTCCAATAACTGACCTCAGCCACCCTCTCTCCAGCCTCACTTCTTATTGAATTTCTCCCTAGAGTTTTAGGATACCACCTGTCAATCTCACAGTTCCCCATCATGTGGGACATGCCGTTTCTTCCCTCCTTCGGCTCCTTAACACACTTTTGTCCACCTCCTTTATCTTTTCCTAGCCAACTTGTAGTTATTCCACAAAACTTGTATTGGGCTTTACCTCCTCCTGGAATTATTTCTTCATGTCCTGCCCCTGCCTGCATTCTGTGTTCCTCCTAGGTGCTCCCTGCCTTATGCTTCCATCCCTCCAGCCCATCCACATACAAATTTGGGACTGCTGGTTTACCCCAGGAAAGCTGCAGCTCCTCTGCTTTGCTCTATCTATGCACTTAGCATACTGGGTGGTCTTTGTGTACTTGTAAGGCCTCCTCATGAGAAGATCTTTGTGGGCAGGAACTGGGCTCAATACATGCTCTTCCCCCCACTCTTATCAATTTCCTCTTCCTATACAATTCCTGATTTCACCCAAAACTCTTCCATACTTATTTACAGGCATGTCATTTAGAGGGCAACAGGAATTAAAAGAGGAATAGTAAGTGGACAAGAAAAGCTGATGGATTGGTGATTCCAGACTCTAGCTCCATCTTTTAGAACTCATTCTGAGCTTCACTCATTTATTCAGTAAAAATATCCACCAGGACCTACAAGGCCCTGGACACCATGATAAGTGTCTGGGGCATGCAAATAAGTAAAATATGGTTTCTGTCCTTCGGGAGTGTGAAGTCCAGTAGCAGAAATGTACCTGTCTGCAAATAAATGTAAACGTGGTATGGTAATGCTTAAACAGTAGGACTTTTAACAAACTGCTACCTTAGAAAGAAGAAAAAGCCTTTACTTCTGTTGAGGCTTCAAAGTGAGGCGAATGCAACCCCTGAGCAGGGGCATGAAGAACGAGGAGGGCAGCGGAGGGCAGCGGAGGGCAGCCGGCTTTGACACAAGGGAAAAAATGGTCACTGACCAAGCCAAGGTGCGGAGTTCTTGGAGTGGCTTTCCCGGGATAAGCCAACAGCTACCAATTTGCATGTGGATTGGGTTCAGGAATGGGGGGAGGGGAGGACAAACCTGGATTTTGAAGCACTTTGAGATTCTTCCGGACCGGGGGGTCGCCCCTTCGAGCACCCCGGCGCTCCACTTCGGCAGGAGCCCCAGGCACCACGAGGGGAGAACGCGCGGGCGCCGGCGGGTGGGGCGGGAGGCACCGCCCGCCTGGGTGGCCGCGGCCTCCTCCTCGCTGTTCTGCACGCCAGGTTTATTATGCACGAGGCAGGCAATTTGCCTTCCGCCCCGGGGACCCATCTCGGAGACAAGAAGGTAGTTTGCTCTCTGTAATGGCTTCTGCTGGAGTGTGGCGGGGCCGAGGCGGGAGCAGACGAGCGAGGGGGCCCGAGGAGCGCGGCGCGGGCTGGCCGAGTTGCGCGGAGCCTGCGAGGCGTCCGGGGCACCCCCAGCCCGGCCGGCAGTCCGAGGCCGCGCGCGCGGGAGAGAGCTGACTCCTCGCAGGCGGAGCGCTCCTCTGCCCTCTTCTGATTCTCCGTTCTCCCGCGCCGTTCTCTTCGCCTTTCTGCCACCTCCATTTCCCTATCCTTCCTTTCTGCTTCCCTCTCGGCTTCTTAAGCCCTGCTGTTTCTTCGATTTCTCCGTCTTTCTGTTCATAGTCTTTGAGTCTTAGTGTTTCCTTCCCTCTTCCCGCGTCCCCTCCTTCCCACATCACTCTCTTCTTTGTGCTGGGGACATGGGGGTGAGGGAGAAGGCGGGAGGGATGTAAGGATGACTAAAATAGCCATCATTTCCGGTGATGGGAATGTTCCCAAACTCATCACAAGAAAGAGCAACCTTCTCTCCGGAGGTTTTGGTCCTTGCTTCTTCATTCACCAGAGCCAATTCCCTCCCTGCAGCCCAAACGGTTCCCAGGCCAGAGAGAAAGAAAGAAGAGAAAGCCACAGACTCCAGGCTTACATCTCATGGGGTGATCTCCTTGGGGTGAGGGATAACTGAATTAGCCAGCTGACCATCTCCCCAGCTGTAAGGGTCCCCAGGATAGCTCAGAAGGGTGCTGGAGGCTGTCTGTCCCAGTGGTCCCCATGCAGAATTCTTCTCAGCTCTCGTCTCCCCCAACCTCACACTAACCAACGACACCATCTCATCACGCAGTGGCCTGGCTGGACACGTCCCGGGCACGTGTATGAGCACTGGGCAAGTGAATGCATGCTGTTTAATACAGACAAGTGAGCTCTGTGCTCTTGATACCTTACTTCTGCTCTCGAGTCTCAGTTTTCTCATCTGTTAAATAAAGGGGGTTGCGTTACAGGGACTTGGAGTCCTTACGAGCTGTGTTAATCTATGACTCTGTGTTAAGGGTAGAGATGAAGGAGAGTATCCCAGACATGGGAGTGGCCCCTCATGGATTCAAGAAGGCTCTCGATCAAGGGGGGTGTGGAGAACCCATGAGTAACCTGAATGAATGGAGGGGAATGGCTGGGTAGGCTGGGGCAGGGAAAGGAGAGGAGAAAGAGTGGTTTGGAGCAGGGTTGTGTCTAAAAGGAGCTGTAAAAGGGCTGGGCTGGGAGTTAAGTGTAGCCACAAGAAGAGAGGGCAGGAACTGGGATGGTTAGAAAGCAAAGGGGGTGGGGTGCTGATGTCCGGGGCTTCAAGTCATCTTGGAAAGGTGATGTCATCAGTGTAGAGAAATCAGTAGACTCTCAGGGAGCCAGGAGCTACGAGGAAGCGTTAGGTAGAGCTAGAAGGACCCGTGCAGGCTGGAAGAGATTCGAGGAGAGGTGTCCAGGCCAGGACTTCACCTGGGACGCCTGATCCAAAGTAGCCTTGAAGACATGTGGTTTTGGAGAGCACGGAGAGGCTGTACTCTGGGGAACCTGGACCTTCCTTGATAAATCTCCCGCAAGCCTGTTGTCCTGAGGTTTGCTGGACTTTCCAAGAGGGCAGGGGCACACTTTCCAAAGAACTTGGGAGTTTATTTTCAAGGCATTGCTACCCCTCCTCAAGAAAGGAAAAGTATCTGCCCACTGAAGGGTCGGGAGAGCCTTGGAGCATGTGTGTGTAGGGGCGCACACTTACGTCTGGGTAAAGATATGGGGATGTGTGTGTGGATTGTGGTGGGCTCGGAGGGGAATGTGTGGGTGGGAGACCCTGTGCAGGAAGGGAGTTGCAGCTGAGGCTGTCTGGGATTTGGGCACTCTTTCCAGAGCTCCGCTTCCAGCTCTGAGGGGAGAGGGAGGAGCCAAGGGAGGGCAGAAAACTACCAGGAGATGGAACGGTCGCAGGGGGATGAATGGGCGCGACAAGGAGGAAGCATCTTTCCTCAGTTACAGATCTTATGAAAGAGAACAAAGGACCAGGGAGGACGCACAGGAGAGGAGAGGAGAGAGAGAGAGAAGGGAGAGAGAAAGGGAGAGGGAGAGGGAGAGAGAGAAAGGAGGATAAGCAGAAGGACGGGGGGGGGGGCGAGGGAAAGCAGGAGAACGGCAGACAGACCGGAGAGGCCGGCTCAGCCCGCAGCTGGGAAACGAGGATGCGATCCTCACCCCTGGGGTCGTCGAGGGGTCCAGCGGGGTTGCAGATGCAGCCACAGGTAGTTTCTCTATGATATGAAGGTCAGCATATGGGGCTCTGGGAGCAGAGAACGAGACGGTGCTGCGTTTTGCCTGTGGGGTCCGAGAAGGCCCGAGGGGGAAATGAGCAAGAGACGAAGATACACTGTGTAGATAGAGCCAGGCAGGGAGTCTGGCAGGTGGCAATGTGTTTTGAAGGACCAGGGGAGGCCAAGCTCTGTGCTAAGGAAAACGGCCCAAGGGATAACTATTGATCACAAAGCCCCCTCAGGGAAGCTTTCCCTCGCCCCTCAGTGGAGGAAATCAGTCCCTCCTGCCCTGCTGGTCCACCCGGTGAACCCTCACATAGTCGGCTCTTCTCTTTGATAATATAGTCCAAATTATGTCACACCCAGGGCCAGGCATTCCATGGCACTCAATAGATGCAGCATGAATAAATAAATAGGTAACCGCACGAAGTTGTGTGTCAGGCACGAAGCAGGAACTCTTGGAAGAAGGTTATATTTTTTTTCCATTTTATTGATGGGGAAGTTGAGGCTCTCTTTCAGCTTTGGGAATATTTAAAGCCAAAGTCTTAGCATCCCTAGGCTCGAGCAGCATTTTTCTCTTAAAAACAAACAATGTGTTTAATGTTTATAGTTTGATTTATTTTTATTAGCTTCCATGTGGGTCAACATCAAATAGTTATAAATTCAAGATCATAGTGAAAATCTCAACCATTTTTATTTTTAAAAAAGGTAAGAGGTTCACAGCCTATACACCCTGTCTTCCAGGTGTTTTGTCTGGGAATATTAAATAAACTTGTCATGAAACAGAAAAGGTTTTAATAAGAAGAGGAAGGAAAAAAGGAGAGAGTGGGAGTGGAGAGGTGTGGACAGGAAGCTAGGAGATGAGGGGAAAGCGGTGAGAAATAGGCAAAGAGGAAAGCCTGGGGAAAGAGGAATGTCCTATCAGCTGCCCGATCAGTACCAGGTATGGAGGTTGCCCTCCCCCCCTTCTGCTCCAGGGGATGCAGCACAGAACCCTGGGTCTGGTCAGTGCAGTCCCTGAGAGGTCTGACTTCTAAAGCCCCCAGTAGGGCACCCAGCTTTGGCCAGGCACGGGGAGGGCACTGACTCTTCCCACGTCTGTCACCCTTTAAGGCAGCCACTATCCAGTCCAGAAAACTGTTTGAGCTTCCATTGGAGCCGGCCCAGTTCTTCCCAGCTCCACTGTCCTCTGCAGCTTGTAGATGAGTAATGGGTCAGATGGGCCCAGCACCTCCCTTCCCACTTCTCTATACTCCCTCTCCTTTTTTCCCCTCCCCCGAGTCTGGAGTTGCCATACGGGGAGAGGGGTAAGGCAGGGCACAATTTATCTTTGTGTAATTATCTGTCAGATACAGCTTGTGAAACCTCAGCCACCTCCCCCCAGCCATGCAAGAAAATAAATTACACACATGCACACAGAGGCTCAGAAGACACGACCCTCCTCACCACCCCCAGCCATGGTGAGAAAAGCTCTTCTCAGCAGAGCCCAGGGCTGCGGGTACCTGCACTGCAGCTGCCACCCATCCTCCCCTCTCCCTGGACCTGACACTCATGCTTTCATCTTTTCAGCTTGAGTGCTTTGCTGGGGAAGGGGAAGTTCGTTTGGCTTCTTAGGGCTCCGGGATGCCCGAAAAGAAGAAAAACAAAACTCTTGGCCATTTCTGACAAGAGGAGTTGGAGGGGGGAGAAAGACCTCAGAGTTGCATATAATTCTAACAAGGACTGTAATCCAACCACAAATGCAATGTACTCAGTCCCTTCTCTGCATCAGCGTTGACAGCCATTTTTTATTTTTTATATTGTTAGTGCGTCCCAGGCACCATGCTAAGCTCTTTATGTGCATTTTCTCATGGAATCCGCACAAGAACCCTGTGCAGTGGGTATTTTTATCGCTACTGTGCTGATGAGGCCTCAGAGACTGAGACTCAGAGAAGCTGGGTGACTTGCCCCCAGCCAGGCAGCTGATGGTGTTAGAATTTCAGCTCAGCTGTCCCAGCTCCAAGCTCAGCTCTTTCCATCATAGGACGGGGCTCCCTGGAGGATCGTAAGGTCCAGCCTTTGCTCATAGGGGCAGGTGGAGAGGAAGCGGCGGGCAGGAGGAGCTTTTGCTCTTTACTGGTGTGAGCTTTTGTTTCTCTTTAAAATACACATGCACAATATGGCTATCCTCCTGAATCTTTGTCAGGATGAAATGAGATGGAAGCTCCTGGTACTCACAGGGTCTCAGGAGATGAGGTCTGTCACCCCTCAGCCTTCTTTCCAGTTCCTGTGGACCCAGAGGTGCTCAGTGCTGGGGGTGGAGCTGTGCACAGAAGCCCCGGAGGGCTCAGAGGCAGGGCTCAGAGGCGTCGGGACCACCTCCAGTCCTGGCTCCCCATCTTTTCTGCGCCAAGGACCCCTTTGGCAAAATGGTGAGCTCTATGAACTCCTCAGAATGTTTTCAGATGCATAAACCAAAATACCTAGGATTACAAAGGAAACCAATTTTACTGAAATCCAGTTATTGCAAGAATCAAAACACACATCTGCTCTTTCAACTGTTGATTCAAGTGGCTCCCTCCTGGCATAGCCTCACAGCTCTTTCCCCACCTGACACTCCTTATCCCCCTTTTCAGTTTTATTTTTCTCCTTAGCACCTCCTAACATATTATCTTCTTTATTCTTTTCCCCCCACTCTGCTCCAACCCCCCAAAATAAGTTCTATGATAGTAGGTGTTTTTGCCTCTTTTGTTCTCTGTACCTTGTAGTGTCTGGCCCGTATAGTAGCTGCTCAATAAGTACTTTTGCGTAAATTATAGGGAGAAGAAATAGATGAACTCCAGGCATCTGACTTTCCATTTAAAGCACCATATTCATATGAATGTTAAGCAGGATATAAGGAATCACTCTGATAATAATAATTAATATTGTGGAGTTATAAGACCAGAGACTGAATATTAAATGAGCTATGGAAGCAAACTGGGATGTGAAATTGGAAGATTTTACTTTATTACCAACCTGGGACTAGCCAATTCATGAAACTAAACAACTAATTTCTTCTCTATTTGCCTCAGTTTTCTCAGCTCAGTAAAACACAAATACCTACTTCAGGCTTATGGGGGTTTGGAACGCTACATATGCTAAAAAAAGACAATGACATATCTCAAAAGGATTTTCATATAGTTTATTTTTGTGTTTAGAACATTTAATAAGAGTACCAAAGAATTTGCTAATTAAAAAAAAAACATAGAAATCTGTGACATAGTAACATACCTCCTTCTTTAACAATGCATTCAATAACAAGGCCTAGTGGCAGATCTAATAACTACCATAATTTCCAAGTGGTGATGCATGTAAACGATATTTCAAGAGACCTGCAACAACTGATGGGATGTGAGGACACCTTGATTTCTATTAGCGACAGAGGCACAGGTGCTGCTAATACCATTGGGGCTTGTAATGGAAAAAAATATTAAATCCTCTTAAGAGGTTAGTGAAATCAAAGATGAAGTTTCCTCCCCCATCCAAGTTCTCAAATTACCCCCAATAGAAATCTATCCAGGGTTCCCAGGTTTAGAGTAGAAGCAATTGACTGAAATGCAAGTTATTGTGCGTTAAAGCAATTTAGGGCAGGATAATTGGGGAGATCATATAAACCCTTCCTTCGGAGCAGGGTTGATAGCACTTGGGCTTTTTTTGTTTTCTCCCCTGGTTCTATCCAGGAGGGCTTTCCAGTGTATATAAGGTGTTTTTACGATTGAGGGAACCCAGAACCAGAGCGTATGTGCCTGGACTCTGATTCCATGTGCTCTCCACCTTCACCGAGCAGGGTATCCCAGGGTCCCCGTTTTCCTCTGCTCTCCAGGTGAACACAGCCCCCATTCTTGAGCTCTGCTTCACCCACTCCTGCACACAGGGCTGAATTCTTGGCTCTGCCCCCCACCCTGAGGCTCCCTGAGGCACAAATGGTGCTTGGCAGGGTTTGGACTGGGGTGGCAGGGGCAGGGCTTACAGAAGCGGTGGTAGCTCCTGCCAGCTGAAGAGAAAGATTGATTCGCCATTCAGTTGGGACAAGAAAAGGCCATTGGCATTTACTGGGGTGAAGAAGGAGCCTGAGGCAATCCTGGCCCTGCTCTTAGCAGGCTGGATAAATTGGACCACACAAAGCCTTTGGCGACTGGAGGTGCCCACATAATCATACTGGAAATTCAGGTGGAGGGGGCACCTTTCACCTCTGCAGCCTTCTGGGGTTGCACAGGGGAAGGAAGGCAAATCTTAGACTCGGGGGGGGGGGAGCTGGCTGTGCCCCTGACTTCACTTCTTTGAGCCTGCATTCTCACCTATGAAAGAAGACTAATAGGTTCCTCATTGTTCTCGGGAAGAGTCAGGATGCAGTAGGTAAAATCACTTTGTAAAGTCTACAGTGTGATATCAGTGTTCATTATTATTAATTGAGAAGTAAAGTTTTCCCCAGGTCACATTTGTAGGCTTCTCTTCTAGAGCCACCCTACCTGGACTGAGTATTGATTAGATCAAGGAGACCCACAGCATTCCAAGGAACTTGGTCTTGTCAATCACTCCTCCTTTCTGACCCAAGGCAGGCATATGTATTTTTCTTCATGCATGAAAAACGATCTACTTAGTTGGCTTTTCCTAAGATATTGATAGCAAGAGTTAGTCAGGCCTGTAGCACCTTAGACCTCACAAAGACCCTTCATATCGCTCTCCTTAGATTCTCATAACAACCCTATGGGATGAGTCCCCCCCCCCATTTTACAGATGAGGAAACAGGCTCCGTTATACAGGCAGTTGGTGGCCAAGAAGATTCAGGAGTCCATCTTCCCTCCTTCCAGTACGCAATTAGAATCAAGCCAGATTGGATGAGGGGTGGGGTTGGCAGTGATAAAAGACCTGGGGAGGCAACACAATATCGATATGCTTTTATTTAAAAGGAAAACTGATAACTTCAGGTGTGCTTCCCTCATCCCCGTCAGCCAGGTCGGCTGCCCTTACTCACCCAGGGGTGGAAATCGCACACCCAGCTCCTAAAGCAGAGCCTTCAGGGAAACCTTCTCTGAAGTGACTTTCCTGTCCTGGAGACGCCCAAGACCTTTTTTTTTTTTGATCCTCCTGAGCCAGCGCTGCTGTTCTACTTGTGGGGAGATGCTGCCGCTTGGTGGTGAGAGGTGAGCTATAGAGGCACTGACCGATTTCTGGGATTTTCATCTGTTTACCAACGTGCATCTGAGAGTGGAGCATGTAGACCTGGGAGGACGGACACTCCTCGTTCCATGACCTTGACTCAGGATCTGCCCCAGACGCAGACGGGAACTCTGTACATTCAGATACCAGCTTCCAGCACCAAAGCATCTCCAGACTCCTAAGTGCTTCGTTCCCCAATCACACTGATGTCTCTGAGCCCCAGAGAGAGACGGGGGCATTTGGGGAATTAGGAAAGCGGAGAACAGCCCTAAGAAAGTGTTGGGAAGACAATGGTTCAAGAAACATGATAACTGACTTCATGTAGTCACTAACTTACCGTGAGACTTATTTTATTTAAAACTAAAACTCTCATGAGATAAACATTATGCTCATTTACAGATAAGGAAATGGATGATTCGAGAATATAAATCCGGTTTTCAAATTATCTAGTTTTCATAAAAATATGGAGGACCACCAAGGAGCTTTGTTTATGCAGGTTGTATTTACCATATTATGAATTAACACTGCACTTAAAAATATAAATTCATAGAAAGATATTAAATGATTACATAAATAACATTTAGAGAGACGAATGGCATGGTTTTATATGTTTGCAAATCTCTAATTCCTGTCTTACTAGAAAGAACATCATTTAGCCTTTCAGGAACAAACTACTGTATAGTTACGAGAAAATGAAAGTGAAAAAGGGAAAATAACATCTTAATATTTTTGTGAAAATAGTTTCAATCTTATATAACCCTTACAGGGTCTTAGGAGAACTCCAGGGATCTGAGAACCACACACTGAGAACTGCTGGCTTAAACAATTTGTCTGTGGACGCACAGCTGTACTAAAAGGTACAGCCAGGACGCCCCCCCCAGCACACACTGACCCGCGCCTCCAAGCCGCCTCCCTCCCTCACACCCTCTGTGCATCAGGCACTGCCTCTGGAAAGTGGGGGTGGGACTCTGGATGGTCCAAGGCCCTGCTGGCTTCGACACTGTGTGATGCTCTCTGGATAACGGCAGCTCTGGGCAACTCTGATTCTCGGGCTGCTGCCCTCTTTGGGAATCCACGTCACGGCCTTTGCACTCCAGTGGGCTGGAACAGTCAGAGAGAGGCTGTAAAGAAATAGGGACAGACCGGTGGGAGTCTCCTTCCTTTTTCACATCCTCACAAGAAGACAGCTCTTGCAAGCCCCAAACTTTTCTGATAAGATAGGTGATCAACTGAACCTTGTGGCATCACCTGTCTGAACCCCTGACACGGCCAGTCAGCCAACAGGTCTGGGAGATCACGGTGGGCAGAGGTCCCTGTTCCTGTTACCTGCTTTCAGACAAAGTTCTGAAGATGGGTCCTTCTGAATTTCACTCCCCCTGCCTCTTCCACGTGCACCTTCAAAAACTGACATGGCTTTCACGTGGAAGGAATAGAATGGACAAAGTCACAGAAACAGGAAAAGACCAGGAATGTGGGAAAATTTTATTATTTAACTAGCATTTTAACAGGTCTTGTTGACTCATTCCCTTCTTACTCCTATTCACCTTGCACATACATACCCGATTAATCTTGAACATTGTTTTCACTTGTCACTGCCCTTCTCAAAAACCTTCCCTGCTCCCTCTTGGTTGAAATTGAACATTCTGGTCTGAGATTCGAGGCCCTTCACCACTGGCTGGTTCTCTTTTCTAAACCCAATGTCCTACTCTTCCCCTCCATGCATTAAGCAGCTGGCTCACTTCTCGTGCTCCAGGTGCTCCCTTCCACTGTAAAGTTCAGACTCTTCATTGCTCTAATGTTTCACCTACTGCAGGAAGCCCTTCCTGATTGAAGCCTGCAGAGGTACTGTGGCTTCAGAATGCCTAGAGCATTCCATCAGCATCTCACCCTTGGCCTTTCTCAGAAGACTCCTGGGATAGTTATTGGCCTGGGGGAAGTCCATGGCCACATGTCACCGGATGCTCCCTGACGGGGGGAGCAGCAACTTGCTCCTTTTCGCTGCCTTCTCCCTCTGGTTCCCGTTACCCACTAGATGCTGTGTGGGGGTCGGTGCTTATTGTTGTGATCCCTACAGGTGCAGAGCTGGAGCTGAGGGCAGAGCCCTCTGAGGGAGAGCTGCAGAAGCCGCAGGGGCAGATGCAGGGCCCTGCAGCCAGGGCAGTCACTGCCCACCTCCAGCCCCCAGAAAGAAAACAACACAACTCCTGCCAGCTGGCATTTTAGAGCGAAAAGTTTTCTGAGAGAGAAAGTAGAGCTTCCTCAAAGCAGGGTTGTTTTAGTCCACGATGAATACAGGGGACAGCATGGGAGGGGAAAGAGAATCCTTGCTCTGCTGGCGGACTTTGGGAAAACAATCAGCCTCTCTGTTTGAGGCTCTGAGTCTCAAATTTCTATCTAGGAGAGATAATGCGTTTTTCAGGGTTGGTTAGGCCAGCATATAGTTGATGCTTGGTATATAATATATGTTTAAAAGATTCCCAAATTTCCAACCCAGGAGTTCTGCTGGAAAAGAGATTCCCATTATTGTGGATGACTTGATTTTTTAATCCTTTAGGAGTCGGGGGAGGAACTAAGTGTCCTTCCAACCATCAGAGAGTGAGAAAGAGGGTCCCCTTGGCGACCCTGTTGCTGCAAGGACCAGGTTTGCTGATCCTTTGCCGCCATCCAGTGGCCAAATAATTAAATTGTAGTCTGCCTGGTTTGTCCTTAAGTCCAAAATAAAGGTGGAAGTGAGGTGCTTGCGGGGTGAGTGAGGAGGCTGGGGTGTAAGGAGGATGTAGGGGATAGAAGAAAATGGCTCTGGGCTCCAAAGAAGGAGGGTGATTTCTGGTCTTTGGCAAGGATGGGACCCTGGCTGAGGAGTCCTGTAATATGTGGACATCAAGGACTGTGCAAATTGGAAGGTGCTTGAGAGAACTGCCCCCACCCCACCTCTACTGCCCCATCTCTTGGCATTATTATTGCCCAGCAGGGTTTTGTGAGATCTACCCCACCTCTCTCTCCAGCCTCATATTGCTCCATTCTTGTGCTCCCTTTCCATGCTCCAGAACTACTGGCCACTTTTCTGTCCCATAAATACAACAAACTCCTTCAATTACAGGGCTCTGTTAGCTTCCCAGGCCTGCTCTAACAAAGTACTGTACCATAACTGCCCAAAATTTATTGTCTTAAATTTAAGACAAATTTATTGTCTTAAACTTTGGAAGGCTAGAAGTCTGGAATGAAGGCTCTTTCTTTGCCTCTTCTAGCACCTGGTGTTTGTTGACAATCCTCGGCCTTCCTTGACTTGTAGAAGTTTGCCGCTCTAATCTCTTCCTCCTCCATCTTCCCGTGGCCTTCTCCCCAGTGTCTGGTCTGTATCCAAATTTCCTTTTTATAAGGACACCAGTCATATTGGATTAGGGCTCATCCTAATCCAGTTTGGTTTCCTATTAACTAATCCCATCTTCAAAGATCCTATTTCCAAAGAGGGTCACATTCACAGGAAGGGGGCGGGGGCAGTTAGGGCTTCAACATAACTTT
>PVKY010008015.1:0-14424 GCA_004027775.1 Bradypus variegatus
GAGAGAGAGAGAGAGAGAGAGAGAGAGAGAGAGAGAGAGAGAGAGAGAGAGAGAGAGAGAGGAGCCATGGAAGCCAGAAGCTAAAAGCAAGGAAACAGGAAGACAAGGGAGAGGCCAGCAGCATCTGGGGTTGGCGGCCAGAGATCTGGGTCCTGGGTTTTCCACCACACGGCAATGCACTGGCAGTCAGCACCTTCTTTCTCTTCCAGGCTCTGTCGACTTCCAGCTTCTGGCTGCAACCCGTGACTTCATCTTTGCGTCCACTTTCCTTTGCTCATAAGGACTTTGGCCATGTTGGGTTAAGGCCCACCCTCCTTCAGTTTAGGCCTCACCTTGAGTAATAATGTCTTTAAAGGTCCTATTTACAAATGGATTCACACCTGCAGGGCCAGGAATTTGCACCTGAACGTGTCCAAGTGCGGACCATGATTCAGTCCCCGACAGGTGGGTATAGAATTCCAGGATCACATTTCCTTTGTTTGAGGTCTAAAGAATCTGCCTCTACTGTCCTGATTGCACATTGTTGGGGAGAAGTAAAGGCCAGTCTGACGGCTTTGCTATCTTTAGCCTGAATGGCAGAAGACTGCTTTCTGTTTATTTGAAGCAACATGATTTTACTAAGAAAACTTTTAGTGTAAATCCTTTTCAATCTATGCATTGAAATCTCTTTTATTATTGTTTTCAGAATTTTTTTCTTTGAATTTTATCTGTGAATATATTCTCATTCCATTTGTACCGTCCTCAGTGGTACCAGTTGTGTATGTGTTGTATCTCAATTGTCTGTCTTCCATATCTCTTGTTTCCTCTCTAATCCTTCCCAACTTTTGTCTCTTTTCCATTTAATCTGGTTGACTTGTTTTAATTTTGAACTTCACATTCCTTCTCATATTTTTAGCAGTCCGTATTCTCCTTTAATCTGCTTCTAATGAGGCTTTCATTTCTGGATTGATTTTCTTTTTCTCTTCCAATGTCTCTGTCTATTCTGCCAACTAATTTTCATATCCTTCTGGCCTCTTACCATTTTATCCTTGAGCACTTTATGCATTCCTGTTTTATAGAGTAAAATGTTTCCTTGATTTCCCTGAGGTCGTGATAATCTATCAGATCACTATTATCTGCTATTTTCTTTCTCCTGCTCCTTTTCTTACTTATAGTTTTTAAAAATGTTTTTTTAAAAATTGGTCATATTCTGGTTATTTTATATTATTATTTGCTTCGAATGGGCTGGGCTCTTTCTGGACCAGCTGTTAGAGTGAGGAAAGGGGGTGAAAGGGCCTGGGTAGTGGTCCAGCCCACAGGAAACCCCCTTAGGAATCATGCCTGGGCCTGTGTGAGCTGGTTTAGAACTTCCTTATCTCTAGCTGACAAACATCAGTAGCCACAGGGTCACATATTAATCGCAGGATTCCCTGTGCCCTGAAACATTGCAAAGAAGTGACACCTGCTCATTTCTCATTAGCCTCTTCCAATGCCGCAATGCTAGATGCTAAGGGAGATCTGAGATCCAAGATCTGAAGAGGATTCTCCAGCTTTCCCTCCCAGGCTGATCCTCTTTTTGATCCTTGGAGGCAGTTGTTGGTTTTGTCCCTGAGGGGAACTACCCTCCTCTAATGGCTCTTCTTAGATCAAAAGTTGAGGGCTACACAAAAAGGAAAGTCAGATAAAAACGCAATTCCACGGGATTGGGGGCTTCTATCCCCTATGCAATTTGGAAAGATACTCTCCACTTTTCAGAAGAAGAAGTTGGGGTTTTTTCCCCCCATTTAAAAGAAAGGTTTTGGGAACTCAGGTCAATTACATACAAATTTTGCTGGGTACTTACTGGGTGTCAGGAGCTGTGGATGTCAGGAGTGGGGCAGAGAGAGAAGTAAAGGTGGAAAAGCAACCTTTGAGCTCCAAATTTTGAGGAAACCTATAAATAATAAACATCCAAATAATAAATCCTGGTTGTGATATATCCAGTCTTTAAAGGGTTTGTGTGTCTTTGTTGGTGCCCAAAAAGGACAAGAGTAAAGGACTGAGGTTGCTGACTTTGAGAGAATGCAAAACAGTGACCTGCATCTCTGTTAAAAATTCTTGTATTTTCTAGACAACTTAGCAAAAGTGGGGGGAAATAACTCAAGTAAAATAGAGGTACAAAAACAACTCGAATAACCATGTGCTATTCAAGTCGACAGCAAAGACATATCCATACGGCCTGGTGGGCCACGGGGCTGGGCTGGGGGGAGATGAGCCCTGAGCGTGGGTGCTGAGGGCTTTTCTGCTGCCCAGGACTGGGCTCAGGCTCTGGGGCTGGCAGAAGACTCTCCTGCCCCCTTAGCTGCCCCTGGCCAAGGCTCCCCCTGACCACACCTGCCCGTGGCCCAGGAGGCAGCACTGCATCTCTGGGGACAGGGATGTTCTGGGAACTGAACTGGCTTCTGTCGCTTGATTCTGGACACTAGCAGGGGGTCTCCACCCTCCCCTCCAAAGCCAGGGAGGGCGCCTGTCCCAGAGCCCAGATCTGCCCATTGTCCACCGGGATAGGCAAGTCAAGCTCGCTTCACCAGGTTTTCCACTGCCTCCCCTGCTCCTGGTTCAAAACTGGGGATCCCCTGGGCCCCAAGGTCTATAGCTCCACCCGGGACCCAGAGGGGAGCTTCTTTCTTGCTCTGCACACACAGCCATGCACACATGCACACACTCAAACACACATGCCGAATATGCCAATCTCTTTGAAACAAATTCACCTTTTCAAAACAAGTGTAATGTCAGAACAGACTATGGTTTCGACTTGAAATGTCAGGGAGGAGCTGCCTGTTCAGGAATGTGGCAAAAGCATCTCACCCTGTTCTGTCACCTGCCTCTGGCCATTCCTCTGCTCTGAAGGAGACAGGGTTTGGACCGGGATTCGGACGGCTGCCAGGAGCTTTCTGGGGGTGCTTCTGTCATCAGCAGGAGGTGGAGCCCCGTCCTCATCCGCAGGGCGTTTGCCAGAGGCCCCAGCTGGAGGCCCAGGAAGCCGTGAGTTGCTTTCGGATGAAGAGTCTCTTTGGCCGGGAGAATTGAGGCCTGCAGCTCAGTGCTCCTCGGGTGAATCCCTGTGGGGACCTTGTTACAACGACCTGGGCCTTGGCTGGGGCCAGGGTCTGCATTTCCAACAGACCCCAGGAAGTGCTGCCACGGGTCTTGAGACCACACATCGGGTGCCGGCTCTCCTGCGAGGGTGGAAATGAAGTAGACGTGGCCCCGGAGGTGTCTGCTAGGGCAGCTCAGCCATGCCCCACCCCCCGCAAGTGAAGAGAGCGTGTTCTGTGACAGCCACCAGCCCTGGGTCCCAGAGCCCTGGACAGCAAGAGAGGGCAGCAGTGCCCCCAGCGGAGTGACCACGTGCCATCGACAAACAGGCCGTGGGAGAATCTAATCACAGGCTGGGGGTGTGTAACTGTCTAATGACAGGGAAACATGGCTTTGCTGTTTGATTGTGTTTTCCTCCTCTGTTTTAGATTTCTGTGCATTATGCTGGGAGCAGAGAATTTACAGCGGTGACAGTGGGAGGCCCCTGAGGGCCTCTTTCTGGACATCTAATGCGCTGCTTGGCGCAGCCCTTACTGGGTGGCTGGTTCCAGATGTTGTCACTGTTCTAGAAGGGCCGGGTGGCTCTGTCAGGTCACCTACACAGAGCTCCCATGTGTGCCCAACACCCAATGAGGAAAGGTAATAGAAATGGAAACCCGAGAGATTTATTCCAATATCTACTTACCAGCTGTTGGGGGATGGTAACATGTTTATAATATAAAATACAGATGTTGCACAAGATATTAGAGGACTATGAAAGTATAATTTTTTAAAAAAACAGTTAAGAGCATGGCTATTATATACATGTAGAATGAACACATGCCAAAGATTTACTTAAGTAGTTAGTGAGGGAACTAGCAACTGATAAAGCTGGCTCAGAGGAGAAAGAACCATGGGACAGGGGACCCCAAAGCCCAGCAGCAGAGGCACCCTGAAATGGGCTAGGGGAGAAACTGGCTTGTGCCCTGCAGAGCCCTGAAACCCGGCCTAGCAGGCCTCTCTGACTTCGGAGTCTGCCCCCTGACTCATGGCAAACTGTAGGTCAAACGAAGGAGCATTTATTTTCCTGGAGACTTTCAAGCACACCTCCGTCGGCCTGGTGGGCGGCACTCCAGGAGGACTTCGGAAGGAACTTCATCCAGGCTTCTGCCTTCTTCTCAACTGTTAGATGCCAGAGAATAAATCGCACCGGACGATGTTAAATGGGTGGAGATGGCTTATTCTGGGGCTGCTATAGCAGGGGGCGGAGAACAGAGCGCAGCTCCGTTGAACAGAGGACAGCAAGCTTTTTAAGGGTGGGGGTGGTTTAGTGGAAAAGTACTTGAAGGCTGTTGAGGGGTTGACCACTGGGTGGGTGGGGGGTTGCTGAGGCCGCAGTTAGCCCCCTGGGTTCCGAATGTTTTTCTTTGCCATAATTAGACCACTGGAGCCTGCAGAGGCCGGGGAGGGAGGAGGAGGGAGGGGAGCCACCTGGGCAGCAGAGCTACCTGCTAGGAGCTGCTCAGGGTGGGGGCAAGAGGGAGGTCAGCGGCCTGGGTCAGGAGAAGCCTCTCTAATGTCTGCTCCAGCTAAAGGGAAGCTCAGGCCCTCACAGCCAAGCCCACCTCTTTCTCCTACTCAGTATTTGTGTGTATTAAACAGAAATGCCTTCCACACTAAAGCTCTGTAATGTGTGGGGTTTTGATCCGCAGAAGCAGCTAAGGGCACAGACCTTTACCCTGGCAGCAAACCGACATCTTGCTTCCTCGTAGATCAGGTTGAGATGAACAGGAAAGACTCAAACCCAGTCTGCTAGATCACACGTGATAATTTTCCTGTGATGTATTTTTCCACCACTCAGTGTTAAAAAAGACTTTCTCCTGTTCTGAAATTGACTGACTGTGACAGTTTCCTTGAGCGAACACCTGCAGCTTGGAGCCATGAGTGTGACTTTTTCGATGGGGTAAATGTCAGCTCATGAAATGCATGCTTGTTATTTTTCACCTAACTTGTAGATGGCACTGCCAATGTATGTTTCCTTTCCCTTCTTTTCCTTATTCTCCAGAAAGTTATAGAAAGCCAGAACAGATATTTTAGATAGCCACTAAGATGCATTATTTCACTTATGCAAATAGTTAATACGAAAAATTATAAAGGAATTCAAGTTTTTCTGACAGTTTCCAAATGTCAACAAAATTCAGAGCTTTGTACAGATTTTAGCCTGTAGAGAGCTGCATCTTCACAGAGAGACACAGCCAGGCACAGAGACACAGAGAGGGGCATCTGTGCTGGGTAAAGGGCTGCTCAGACTGTGGACCCCACAGAGGGTTCCTGAGCCCCCTCCAGAGTCCTAAAGACCACTGATTGCTGCATCTCCTCTGATCGACCCTCCCGGTGGGGAGGCTTCCGACACCTGCCAGGCACCCACCCACACGTCCCCCCGAACTTCAACAACAGCCAAACGTTTAACACGATGCCTGGTGAGGGGCCTTTGGGTGGCTGTTTCCAAAGACCCTGACGGTTCTGAGATGGCAGACTGGGCTGCGAAACTCCAGGAACCAGGGCAGTAGCTCGCTCACGCTGGCACCCAGAAGGAGAGGCGAGGAAAATGGAGGCCGCTGGATGTGTCCCAGCGTAGAATTCCCACCTGTGTCGGATATAGTATGCAGATTCCCTACTGACTGTGGAAGTCGAGAAGTTTGTGAGAGCAATGCTGGGTCATATTTATTCTCTAAACATCCCTCCATAGCTGTCAAGACAACTTCACACCCCCAGAGGACGATGCCTCGGTTTATGCCTCAGTTTATGTCTCGATGCCTTGGTTTATGCCTCAGTTTATGGGGCGGCTTTATTAGAGTAACCTGTGGCCCCAACGCAGGGACTTGTCTGAAAAACCTGCCCCAAGATGGGTCTCGGGGAAAAAAATGGACCTGCTTTAACCTGAAACTGCACCATCTCTGATCACATATCTGATAAATATTTGATATCCAGAAGCTATAAAGAACTGCAACAGTTCAACAACAAAAACATAAATTAAAATTAACTTTGCCAATTAAATATGGTAAAGGACTTGAACAGACATTGCTCCAAAAAAGATACACAGATGGTCAATGAGCACGTGAAAAGATGCTCAGCGTCATTAGTCATCAGGGAAATGCAAATCAAAACCAAAATGTGATACCACGTCCCACCCACCCGGATGGTTATTATAGAACAGCAAAACAAACAATGGAAAATCAGTGTTGCTTAAGATGCAGAGTAACTGGGACCCTTGTGCATTGTTGGTGGGATTGTAAAATGGTGCAGCCGTTGTGGAAAGTGGTGTGGCAGTTAGTTCCTCGGAAAGTTAAACACAGATTTACCATGTGAGCCAGCAATCCCACTACTAAGTATACACGGCAAAAGAACTGAGAGCAGGACTCAAGCAGATACTTGTACACCAATTTTCACAGCAGCATAATTTACAATATCCCAAAGGTAGAAACAACCCAAATGTCCATCAACAGATGAACAGATGAAAAAATTGTGGTCTATCCACACAGTGGAATATTATTCAGCCGTGAAAAGGAAGGCAGCTCTGATACATGCTGCAACACAGAAAGCATTATGTTGAGTGACATAAACCAGACCTAAATAGACAAGTAGTGTCTGATTCCACATTTAAGAAATACATAGAATAAGCAAATTCACAGAGTCAGAAAGTAGAGAAGTTACCGGGGTCGGGGCGGGGGGGGGGGGGGGGAGAAGTGACCAGAGGCTGGGGAAGGAGGAAGGAATGGGGGCTTCTTGCTTAATGAGTGTAGAGTTTTTGTTTGGGGTCCTGAAAAAGTCTTGAAATGGATAGTAGTTTTGGTAGCAAAATCTTATGAATGTAACCATACCACTCAAGTGTACATTTAAAAATGGATAAAATGGGAAATTTTGTGTTATATATTTGTTACTACTGATTTTTTTTAAAAGAGTACATATTGACCCAGTATTGTGGGGTGGAGAACATCTTCTTGACCAAAAGGGGGATGTGAAATGAGATGAAATAAGTTTCAGTGGCTCAGAGATTCCAAAAGGAGCCAAGAGGTCACTCTGGTGGGCACAATATAGACAACCCTTTTTAGGTTCTGATGAATTGGAATAGCTAGAGGTAAATACCTGAAATTGTCAGACTACAACCCAGAACCCTTGAATCTTGAAGACAATTGTATAAAAATGTAGCTTATGAGGGGTGACAATGGGATTGGTAAAGCCATAAGGACCACATTCCTCTTTGTCTAGTTTATGGGTGGATGAGTAGAAAAATGGGGGAAGGAAGGAAACAAACAAAGGCACCCAGTGTTCTTTTTTACTTTGTTTCACTTTAATTTTTATTCTTATTAGTTTTGTGTGTGTGGTAATGAAAATGTTCAAAAATTAATTTTGGTGATGGATGCACAACTATATGGCGGTAATGTGAACAATTGATTGTACCCTTTATATGACTGTATGGTATGTGAATATATCTCAATAAAATTGAATTATTAAAAAAAAAAGACCCTTAGAGGGGGTGACTTACTCAGTTGAGTGGCTTATGGGGATGGCCCACTCTCTAAGTCAGAGGATTCATTATTTTTATTTTTATTTTCAGTCTTGGTTCACTAGAGACAGTCCCA
The DNA here is from genome assembly GCA_004027775.1 of Bradypus variegatus. Classification (NCBI taxonomy): domain Eukaryota; kingdom Metazoa; phylum Chordata; class Mammalia; order Pilosa; family Bradypodidae; genus Bradypus; species Bradypus variegatus. The sequence goes on from PVKY010008015.1 coordinate 7,680, forward strand.
CTTCTAACATTTTCCCTTTTGATTAGCTACTTTAAGAGCCACCATCTTATGTGAAAGCTAAACTTAACCCTTTCTTACAGCTTGAGGCCCTACATACAGAAGATCATAAGTCAGCTTTCCGATGGGCATTCAGGGTGGACAATATATGCAGGGTCACTGGGTACAGTCCATGTCACAGCCCAAGAGGGCTTTTATAGCCAAAGGACTCAAGAAAGAACTGGACATGTTCTGAGACACGAGCCTTTATTATAGGGCTTACCTGTGGGGTGGGGAAGTTGAGTCATGTTGCCCTGAAATCAGGAGCTTCTCTGAATGGATTCAGGACCTGCTCTGAATGGCGGTGAGTTCAGAGCTCAACATGGAAATAGTCCTCACTTTGGGGGGCTGAATAAGCTGGTTATAAGGGCTCGACATTCCAATGGGTATGAGAGCATAAGGCGGGGAGTGGGGTCGTGCAACGCAGGGAGGGACTGATTGTAGACAACAGTGGGGAGAGGAGGACTACAGATTATCTGTAGATAACAGTATCTCATGGACAGGTACTTTCAGGTATAGATGACATTTAGTACCTGATGTTACAAGGAGAATAAGTTAAACCTTAATTGTCCTAGGCCAAGCAAACTGCTGCGTGCAGTCTTCAAGACACTCAGGGGCCGGGGCTCCCACAGTTCACTTTACAGGTAGGTAACAAACCCCTGCAGTTTTACAAAGGGGGTGCAAATAGCTCCGACAACAAACGGCCTGAATCTGATAACTCAACAGCGTGCTGTATTTTCCACAGAAAACCTCCCAAAAGATTACTCTTGCTCGTGAGGTGAGGCTGGTTTCATTAGATTTGGCCTGGTGACTTACTTGGGTGCAGCAGGAATGGTGCTTTACCGGTTAGGCCTTTCTAAGTTTGCTTTGCTGGAGGTTTTCACAAGGAACCTCTGATTGGATTTTTAAAAGCCTCTTGAGCCTAGAAAGCCCAGCCAAGAGCTCCACACCAGATTTCACCCCCAGCACCTACAGATGTGGGTGCATTCCTCTTTCTCCAGGTCCCCAAAGTATCCTATGGTTCCTACGCTTGCTGGAAAGTGACCTTCTTTACCGACCTGTAAGCTGGAACCCACTGCCCCTTCCAGTCCCTGCCCAGTGGCTGCCACTGGGTTCCCGCCAACCCCTCGCTGCAGAACTTTCCAGAGTTTAAATCTAAGAATATAACAGTCCTGTCCTGGCTCTGCCTCGGTAAGTTATTAAGCTTCTCAGTGCCTCAGTTTCCTCCCCTGTAAAATGGGAACATAATGGTCCCCGCCTCCTGGAGACACAAGTGTTTGTGGACGTAAAGAATGTGAGGTGCTGAGGAGTGAGCTCAGTGTCGTCTGGGGGCCCCCATGGCCCTGGGGGGTCTGGCCCTGACTCCCCCGCTCCTCCCATCCCTCCCTGCGCAGGCACCCCAATTTCCCTCTGCTCCTCCTGACACTGGGCCCCGCACCCAGGGTGGCCCTGCACCGTGCCCCAGCCGGCCTCAGGCTTGGAGGGCCCTGGGCAGCCGCACCCCAAGACTCTGCGCCCCAGGGTGTCTTGTGCTTTCCGGAGGCCACCCTGTACTCCGGCTGCCCCAGGGCAGTGCTCTCGCCAGCAGAGGCTACATAGGTTGGGGACATGATCATCTTTGGGTGTCCTGGATGCAGGGACCCACCAGAGCATACTCTTGGGTGGGGGGTGGTGACAGAGCCCACCACCAAGGTATCTCGGGCACCTGGATCTGGGGAGGAAACAGGAGCTGCCAGGGCAGGTGCCCGGCGACAGGAGGGGCCCAGGGGCAGGAGGGGCTCAGACGCAGCATGAGGGGCAGAGCTGGTGTCCACCTTCTCCTGACACAACACCCCCCACCCCAGCTTCCCGAGGTACGTGGAAGCCCTTCATGACACCCCCACACCCCCAGACAGGGAGTCAGAGCCATCCAGGGTGGGGGTCCCAGGCTGACCCCCTGGGGACTCTGTGAGGGTGGGGAGACCCCTCCTGGCTGACCGCAGGCCTGACACCTGCCCTGCAGTGAGCTTCAGCTTCTGGGGTGTCCAAGCAGGTGTGGGGCCAGCACTGAGGCAGAGGAGGGTTGGGGAGCAGGGCGGACCCTGCAGCCCTCACAGTCCCAGCCCAGCTGAGCCTTTCTCTGGTCTGCAGCCTCCTGGGGCGGGCATCTCAGCCGGGGGACCCTCGGGAAGGGGCCCAAGGGTGGGCGGAGGGAGCTGCGCAGTCCCCACGGTGCCCCCCCACCTGCGGATCCCGGGGCACCTCCTCCTGGGGTGCAGATTCAGGTCACGGTGGCCCAGGCCTCCCAGAACCTTTCTCTGCTGCAGGGGGAGACCCCGGGTGCGTTTCCGGTCCCAGGCGCATCCTACATTGTGGGGGGAGTAGGGGGATGGGGGTAGAGTCGGGGCGGCCCCGCCCCCAGCCCTACCCCCCCCCCACATCTCCCCATGGCCTGGAACCCAGATGCGTCTCGGGGTCCCTCCCTCTGAGTGGGGCCTGAGACCCAAGCCCAGTGCCTGCGGGCCACGCCGGCCACTCTCTGTCCCCAGCCAGGAAATAGATAAAACAGGACACAACCCCGAGGCCGTCGGGGGGCGGGGGCACCGATGTGGGAGGGCTGCCTACAAGCCCCTGTTCCTTCTAACCTGGTAACACGGGGAGGAGGGGACGGGGCAATCACTGCCTGCAAAGGTGACCTCTTGGCCGTGCAAATGTCATCGCGTTTCTTCCTCCCCTGCCTCAGTGTCTCCACTGGTGCTTCCTGGGACCATCCCTTAAATAAACTACCCACACCCAAGCCTCAGTTCAGGCTGCTTCAGGTTTCCCACATGGCACCCCCGCCACCCGGAGACCCTCCAGCCCCTGACGTCCTTCCGTAACTCCTCGTTCCCACTGAACTAACCAGGGAGGGCTCTGCCGTTCGCACCCACAGCCCTGAAGCTGGCAGGTGGGTGAGCAAAGATTTAGGCATTAGGGGCGGGGCGGGGGCTGCACTGGACGTGGGTGGGGGCAGGAAGGGCTGGAGCAGCCACGACGTCCCTGAACGCTCTTCAAGGCGTCACCTCGAGCATGCACACGTGTTTATTAGCAGAAGGGACGCAACCTGTCACAGCAGGTGGCCCTGACCGTGGGTGCCCTGAACCCTGGGAGGGCACCGGTGCCTGTGCCCACCTCCCCTTGGCGGACTCCTGTGGGCTCAGAGCAGCCGCAGGAGGAAGGGGGCCCAGAGCAGAACGGGGGCCAGGAGCAGCCGGCCGGGGTCCACACAGGGCCAGCGGCTTTTAAGCATCAGCTCCTGGATCCACTTGAAGTGCACGCTGACGTTGGTGTAGACCCCGGGCCGGTTGGGCCGCCCACAGCCCACTCCCCAGCTCACGACTCCGATCTGAAACCACAGCCCGTCGGCGTCACAGACCAAGGGGCCGCCCGAGTCGCCCTGGGGAGCAGCGAGCGTGAGCCCGGCCCGGGACAGGCACAGGGCGGGGGGCGAGGCCCGGGGTGCAGGAGGGATGGTGGAGCCGGGCAGCCTCGGGGGCAAACCCCAGCCCCAGTCCCTGGCAGCACCCGAGCCTCAGTTTCTTCATCTGCAAAGTGGAGCCACAGTCCCCACCCCTGGGATCAGATGGGGTACAATTCAAGGGAAAGGAGAAGCCAGGGGCACGCACTGGGTCTCCAAGGACTGCGTGTCTGTTCCATGGCTAACCTCTGGGGTTGGGAGGGGAGAGACACTTGGGGTCAGCAAGCCCTTGGGGGGCTGGGGCGGGAGACACTCACCCTGCAGGCATCTTTGCCTCCTTCAGGGTCACCAGCGCAAACGATGTCGCCCCAGATGGTGCGCTGGTAGCTGGGCTGCTGGTGTACGTGAACGCACATGGAGTCATTTACGATGGAGACCTGCACTTCCTGGAGGTTGGGGAAAGGCTCCAGCTCAGCTGTGGGCAGGGCAGGGGGCACAGAGAAAGGCATCCTGAGTCTCTCCTCAGCCACTGTGGAAGAGGAGGGAGGCACGGGTGCAAGGGGGCTCTCAGGGCCATTGCCGGGGCCCAGGGCCATGGTCTTTATGGCCCCCCAGGTCTAGCACGTCGTGGGAGCTCAGCCATGTCACAGAAGGACTGGACGGATGGGCAGGCTAGCCAGTGCCTCCCTGGGACTTGGTTTCCCTCCCTGTGAAATGGGGGCAACAGCCCTGGCCTGAGCTGAATGGGAGACCCCCAGGCCGGGCACGCCCAGGGAGGGGCGGGTGTGCCTGAGCCTGGTTTCTAATGAATACGGTGCAGGGGCAGGGCCTGGGTGCCAGACCTCCGAGGTCAGCCCGTGGGGTTTCCTTCCTTGCTAGCATCTGTTTGTGTCCAGAGTCTGCACTGAGAGAAGTACGAGGCCCCAGGGGGGCTCCTGAGGCACCCTGGGGGGCCACAGCCACCGTGACCCATTTCCAGCTAAAGAGACTAAGCATCAGGAAGAGGTAACGTATATACATCATAAAATGGGAAGAGCCCATAAATTGGGAAGCACACTAAAAGATTTTCTAAACCCCTAGAAACATACAACCCAAAGCCTGAGCTGTGATGTAAACCGTGGACTTTAGTTAATAACATAATGACATCAGTTCATTAATCAAAGGACTGCACGGGCGTAAGGTAGTGGAGATGGGGAGCCCATGCTCCCCGACCATCTTCCAGGCCCCACGTGCCCACTCACTGGCCCTCATTTTAGAGATGAGCCACTGAGGCACAGGGAGATGATGTGAGTTGCCCAAATTTTCCAGCTAATGTGGCACAACCGGCGTCCACAGCGGCCCAGGGTGCCGGAAGCCACAGCTCCTAACAGTGGTGAGACAGGGCTAACGCTGGGGGCTCAGACAGCTGTGACCACACCAGTCCAGGGCCCCTGGCTCACCCCCGCTCAGCCTCTGCGGTGGGGGCATGTTGTCCAGCCCCTTGCTAGGGAAAGGGGAAGGACCCCAACTCTAGAGAAAGGCAGGTTTTTCACAAGTCTGCCCCCTCCCCACCCCAATTCCAGGCCCAGGACCTTCCCAATGACACCTGGCTTCACTTCCATTTACTAGTGCTACAGCCTTGGGCAGTTGTCATAACTCTCTAAGTCTCAGTTTCATAATCTGTAAAATGGGTATAAAAACGTTCCCAACCCGACCTCACTGGAAGGAAAGCTCCAGGAGGAACAGAGGCTTGGCCTTGCTCCCTCCTGGGTTCCCAGGGCCTGGCACGGGGTGGGCACACGGCAAGCACTCGGAGCACTCACTGCTGGTAGTTTCACCAGAAGGAAGTTGAAGGAACAGGCCAAGCCTGGGGCATGGGGGACGGGGCCTCACAAGAGAACCCAGGGCGCCCCTGGGGAGGTGGGGGTGCCTGCCATCCCAGAGGATCCCTGGTGAGAGATGAGCAGGTGCCAGGCCACTGCCCGCTATGGGGCCAGCCCAAAGGGCCCCGTAAGGGGGCCACTGGGGAGAGTGGAGGGGACGGGGACAGCATGGACACTCAGGGACCTGGAGAATCAGCCTGAACTAGGACATGGAGGTGGGAGAAGGGACACTGGGGTCAGGGGTGGGAGAGCACCTGGGAGCTGAAGAGCAGTGAGCCCCTAAGAGAAAACATGCCTGTGGCCTCTCTGACAATGGGGTACAGTGCGGCTGGGAGCCGGCCGCCCTCTCCAATGCCCGCTTCTGCCCCACAGTCTCCAGAGGAAATGGACACGGAAGCAGGTGGTCAGCGCAGACCCGCCCTGGCAGCTGGGGGCAGGTGGGGCAGGACGCTCAGCAGGCCAGCAGGAGGGGCCCTGGCTTTGTGACAGACCACGGGGGCTGCTAAGGCTGCTGCAGCAGGGCACACGTGGACAGGGGCCATGCCCTCCCCAGACCCCGCTGTCCCCAGCCTCACACTGATTCTCTTGGGTGAACCCCCAGCCGGTCACCCAGCAGTCCGTCCTGTTCTGGAACTCGGAGGAGGAGGACAGGAGGCAGACGGGCTGGATGTGACCCTTGTAGGAGACAGAGGAGGCCAGCTTCACCAGCGCGATGTCGTAGGGCGGGGCCCCCAGGTACTTGGGGTTCATGATGATCCGCTCCACCTGGTAACGGTTGTAGTAGGCCTGCAGGTTCCACAGGGACGGGTAGGCGGTCAGCTCGCCAAACTGCACCGTCCACTGATACGGGTCTTTGGACCTGCAGAGGAGGGAGCAGCCAGGGCCGTGGCTGGGGGGCTGCACCGGAGCACACCTGTGGCTCCCCACACCCACTTGCTCGTCCTGCTGAGAGGCCACCGTCAGCGAATGAGTCTTATTGGCCAAAGGGTCTCCAGTGGAAAGGCCGAGAACCCCGACAGGCCACAAGTTACCCCGGGACCTGCAGCAGCAGAGCAGGAGGGCACGGCTCTCCCCCAGTCTCCCCTCCATCCCTGGGCCCTCTAGATGGGTAAACTGAGGCTGTCCTCCAAGGACACCCCTATGTGGCCTGAAAGGGAAGGAGCAGATCCAGAGGCGCCCATGTGGGAGACGCAGCGGGATGGAGACCAGACAGCTCCCTGAGGTGGCCTCCCAGGCCAGGCCGGGAGACCTGAGCCCACCTCCTGCTCGGCTAAGTCCCCCCCACGTCCCAGCACAACCCCCCAGCCAGGTGGACCCCTGAGGGACAGGATGCAGGCACCACTGGGTAAAAGGAAAAGAAGGACAATATAGACAGCATGTGGGAATGTTCCGGAAGAACATTCTGGAAGAA
>PVKY010008016.1:0-14423 GCA_004027775.1 Bradypus variegatus
GGAATGTGACTTGGGGTTGTGAGGCTTCCAGAACAAATCCAGGAGGGAAATATGATGGACAGAGCTGAAGAGCCCTCTGGTTGTCTGGGCTCCCTCACCCTCCCCAGTCTTATTGTGACCCAAGGGGGTATGGGGAGAGGCCCAATCTTTGATGCCTGCCTGTCTCTTTCCTTTTTCTCCCTGCACCCTACTCCACACCCAAAACATACCCTGGACCCTCCTACCTCGGTGTCTGTGCACATGCTGTTCCCTTGATGGGGAATGTGAGTTCTTTCCCTTTACCTCCTACATCCTCTCTCTTAAAATCTCCTATTCACCCTGCAAAGCCCAAATCCTCAGTGTCCTTAGACTCCTGCTAGTGGTTTATTTGCTGCCTCTCCCTCTTGGAGGGTCTGAGATTCAATTGTACACCTCCCCAGTGCCAGACACAAAGCAATGGAAAGTTCCTGGTGAGTGGAGTCGGATTTGCCCACTAACTGCGGGCTCCTTTATGGAGACAAACTACATATGACACATTGTCATCCAGTAGGGTGATGAGGCACCTGACAATCAGCCTGTGTGCTTCGAACCTTGGTGGAATGCTGCAGCACACCACTGTATGTAACTGCTTTTCACCTGCAAGATGGACAACTTCATGCTATTTTCTGGATAGGGATTGGCAAACTACAACCCGTGGGGCATCTGCCTGTTTTTTGTAAATAAAGCATCGTTGGACACACACACACACACACACACACACACACACAGAGGATATGATTAAATTGACATAGCAAGTTAAAAAAAATTAGTATTTGGTAATGGTTATAATTATTTGTTTACCCCCAAATAAATCCACCTGTACAAATCTGACAAAAGAGAGTCTTTCTGTATTCCACAGTCCAAGGCCATTATGTAAGAACATACCTTTTCCATTTATCTCATCTCATATGACTGACTAGAACAGCATTGCATAATTTGAGTTCATAATCCATGAAACATTCTGTATAAAAATCTTAATGTATTACTTAGCATTTCATGAAATAAGAACTCATGTAGAAATTCAGACAATAGTCTCAATATAATTTACATATGTCTGGATTTTATTCATATGAAGCCAGGGCATTACACATAAACACCTGAAAAGAACCGAAAATTTAAAGGAAAACTAAAGCAAGATATGCCAATGATGAGCCAAGCCAAGACGAAAGGTACAAAAATGTCTTTTAATCTTTATAAAACAAAAGAGAAGGGAAATCAAAGTCTTAACATACAAGAAAGGATTTTATTTACCTAGCAATGAACACATATTATTTGTTTTCTTCAGAGTAGATTATAAAGAGTATAAAATATTATACATTAGAACAAGGGTTCATCTTTTAATTTACTGATTTTTTCCTTAAAATATACAAAATAAATACAAGTTTAGGTGGGAGGGAGGTCACAAGATTACATGAATTCAATAAAAAAAAATCTCCATAATACCTATTCAGTCACATTGTCCAAACTTCTCATGTATCCTTCCAGATATTTTCTATGCATTTCACAAATTGAATCATAATATAGATAATGTATATACAAAGTTACTTGCTTTTTTTACTTGATGTGGTATCTGTAGCAACTGTCTGTATTAATATTCCTTTTATTGTCTGCATAAAATTCTATTTTAATGGATGGCTATAGTTTAATTATTCCTTTATTTATGGAGATTGAAGTAGTATTCCATATTTTTAGAGCTGAGTTTCTTACTCTTCATCCATGAATGGACTTTTGATGGTCTCTTAAGCCGTATGAAATTATGACCAAAATTTGTATATGTGGTACATATGAGGTGTTTTGTGGCTTTTGTTTTTTGTTTTTTGTGTTTTTTTGAAGATGAGTGTGCCTAGCTTTCAAGAAATTATCTAAGGAATCGGTGGCCCAAAATGTAAAAGGACCTCTCCATTACAGAATTTGTAGAATTGCAATTTCAATGAAGTTTTAGAAAATATGATTGAGTACTGTTATGGACTAGTGTTTTTCAACTTTAAAAAATGCAAACTACCTTTTGATATACATATGCATACATGCAATAACCCCTGGCGTCAGCCACCTCCTTCCACTCGGAAATTCTGGTAAATTTCCCTAAGGGACGAAGCACCCTCCACCTCACACACACCCCCTCTCAATCAATCAAAAGTCATTCACAACAGCTCCCCCAACCAAAAGGATTTCACAAGACTTTTTATTCAGTCATTATGATACAAAAATCAATAGCTATTTAATTTTCCAAATGTAGAATTACATTATGTCAGGTTTTATTTCTGGTAAAATGGCAGGCCGTATGATTCAGACAAACCTTCCCACTGAAAATAGCTATAAATACTCAAAAAAATATATATGTGTGAGTGTGTGAGTGTGTGTATTGCTTGAAAACATCGCAGGTCTAATGAGGCAGCAAGGAGCGTGGAGGGCTAACCAAAACAGTGAAGATGCCGCTGCCCTGAGAGCTTTGCAGGAGCGGGATGAACGTGAGTTTAGCTTTTGATGATTTCCCAGAGTAGGAAAAATTGGACAGATTTAAAGCCCAGAGCCTGTCCAAGGGGAAACCTAATAGGAGAACCCTATCCCATAAAACTAGTGCCCCACAAGATTATACCCTCAAGGTAAGGATGAACCAGAAGGTAGCAAGTGCCATATGATCCACCCCCCACCCCCTACCCTGACTTCAAAAAACAGCCACAACAACTTGTCTTGGTGCTAAGGTTGGAGGAGTTGAAACCAAACACAGCCTTCATTCACAGCATCAGCCCCAATTCACATCACATGAGTGGTTTGAAGGCCCTCAAGCTATGAATAGTATTCCAAGTGATAATCCCCTACAGAAAAAGTAATATGTTTCAGGGCTGCTAATAATTTTCCAAAGCAATTTCCCAAGGAAAGTTTTCTGCTCAATGTCAAAAATAACCAAGCCCACAAATGCCAATCAAAACCACAAGATACCACTTCACGCATATCGGGATGGCTATTATTAAAGCAATGGGAAATAAGTGCTGGTGCGGATGTGGAAAAACTGGAACCCCCAAGCGTTGCTGGTGGGATTATAAAATGGTGCAGCTGCTGTGGAAGACAGTTTGATGGTTCCTCAAAAAAGTTAAACATAGGATTATCGTATGACCTGGCCCTCCTAGATACATATCCAAAAGAACTAAAAGCTTGCGACTCAGACACTTGTCCACGAACATTCCACCAGTTAGTCACAACGGCTAAAAGGTGGAAACAACCCAAGTGTCCATCCACAGAAGAAAGGATAAACAAAATGTGGTATATCCATTCAATGGAATGTTACATGGGTGAACTTTGAAAACATTATGCTAAGTGAAATAAGCCAGCCACAAAGAGGACAAATATTGTATGATTCCACTTATATGAAATATCTAGAATCTGCAGATTCATAGAGACAGAAAATAGATTAGAGATCATGAGGGGCAGAGCAGAGGGAAAGGTGGAGTTATTGCTTGATGAGTATAGTTTCAGTTTTGGATGATGAAAAAATTTGCGTTGTAACTGTAAGTGAATTCTACAGTTAAAAATGGCTAAAATGGTCATTTGTGTGTGTGGGGGGTGTGTGTATAACCACAAGTTTTTTAAAAAAAGAACCAAGCACACAAGAAAACAAGGAACCATGAATGAGAAGAGAACAGACCCACAAAGGATGAAGATCTTAGATTATTGGAATTCTTATACAAATATATGTGTGTAAAGAAATGAAAGACAACCTTTAGAATACCTACAGGGAACAGGAAACTATTAAAAAGTAATAATGAGGAAGAAATTTGAAAAAGAAACTTCTAGAAATTGAAATAATTGAAATTAAAAACTCAATGGACAGCTCTCCATCTTTCTCTCTCTCTAATCTCTCTCCCTCTCTTCCTTTCTCCCTTTCCCCTTCCCTCTCCCTCTTTACCTTTCCCTCTCTTTCTTTCTCCCTTTCTCTACCCTCCCTCTGGGGGAACAAACTACCTGCTATGAATAGCACTGTGCAAAGGTCCAGAGGTCCAGAATTGGCTCCAGCCATCAGCCAGCTCAGACCTGAGGCCGGCCAACAGCCCTGGCAAAAATAACTACAAATCAGACTTTATATGTGCAAGGACTTTCCTGGAGCTCTCCAAAGCCATAAAAGCCAAGATATTTTCTTTCATTTCTTCTACTGGTATGGCCATCCGTGTTGAAGGAAACAAGGCCAAGAATGGAGTATTTGTTTGGATTACTGAAAAGCATTGTCAGAAAACAACCATAAAACGAATGATGATTAGGTTCCACATTACAGTAGAATGCATATAATTAATTCCCTGGCATACATAATCTCACTAAATAACATAATCTTAAATAGCAAATATACATTAACTATATGTTAAATAAAATAGGACAGTCTGGAGGGGCAGGGCTGATAGAGCTGAAAAGAGAATTAAGCCACTCTAAGGCAGGGCAAAAATGATGATCAAAATTTCAGCAAAGGGTGACAAAGATATGAAAAATATCAGAGATGTTATGATACATGAAAGATAGAATGAAAAAATCAAATATGACTAAATCAGTTTTTAAAAGAGAGTAGAGCTAAGATGTGACAGTCTGTTTCAAAAGGGGTAAAAGACAGACAACAGTTCATATATTCAGAAAGCTCAACAAATCTGAGACGGAGAAGAGAAAATCATTCTAAGACTACACAAATCACTTAAGATTATTTAAGTGATCTTAAATGGAGCTGGAGGAAGAAAGATTAGCTTCAGAGAACAAAGAGATGGACAACAATAAAAGTTAGAAGACAGTACCTTCAGTGTACTAAAAGAAAATAACTTCCAACATACATGGTTTTATCCAGTGAAGATATTTTTCAAGAATAAATGCAAAATAAAAAAAAAAAACTTACAAACACTGAGAGACTAAGACAAACACTGAGGGAATTGCAGACTATGTATTTCAGGTAGAAGAAAAATGATCCTTGGTGGAAGATCTGCAATGAGAAAGAACAAAGTATAATTGTAAATACATGGGTAATGCTAAGTAGGCATTAGTAGCATAAAAAAAAGATAAAGTCTTTTGATTTTTTTAAAAAGATAGAATTCAAGATACCTAACAGCAGTAGCAAAAATCAGGAAGGGGTAAATGTAGTTAAAGTGTTGTAAGTACCATGTATTTTCTAAGAAGTTGAGGGTATTGATTAAGATATTAACAAGTTAAGATGTAGGTTATAATTTCTAGACTTGCCACTAAAATGAAAAAAGAGAAGTGAATAACTGCCAAACTAGTAGAGGGATAATTATGCTTAAGGAAATTGACATACTCATTTGAAATATATAATTTAAAATAATGTAATTGCAAGCTAATAAAGGGGAAAGTGGAATAATAAGTTATTGGTAAATTCAAAAGAATGCAAGGAGGAGGGAAAAGAAAACCATTAAAACAGGTGTTTCTGTCAAATCAGAAACAAATGGTAAAATGGTAGTTAGAAATTCAGATATATCACTAAATTACATTAAATATAAATTGATTAAAATACTCCAATCAAAAGGTTAAAAATAGTCTGGATTTTAAAAAATCCAACAACTTTATGATGTTTACAAGAGATATTCCTTAAAAAAAGACAAAGGATGAAAGTAAAAGAAAGAAAAAAATTTACTGTGTGTATAAGTCAGGATAAATAGCTTATGCTGCAGTAATAGCATTAAAGTTCCGGTAACTTAAAACAACAAAGGTTTCTTTTTTTGCTCATACCACACATCCACTGAAGTTCAGTTCTGCCCCTCACCCTCATGTCAGCACCCAGACTGTAAGGATTAGAAAGTGTTCTGGTTGCTATCGCTGCGTAACAGATTGCCCTAAAACTTAGCAACTTAACACAACCATTTTATTTTGCTCATGATTTTGTGGGTCAGAATTTTGGGATGGACTGAGCTGGGCAGACGCTGGCTGCAGGCTCAGCTGGGCTTGACACCCAGGATGGTGCACCACATGACCTCCAGGAGACGCTGGCTGTCCTCCAGGACTCAGTTGGAGCTCTCCACCTAAGACTGGCAGCTTTTTTTTTTTCCACAAAAGACCATGTAATTCTTCCAGAATTAGATTTTTAACATCTTTGAGATGTAATTCACAAACAATTCAGTGTTTTTAATATTTTCACAGAGTTGTGCAACCATTACCACCATCGAAGTTTAAGAACATTTTCATCACTACAATTAGCACTTCCCATTCCCCACCCCCAAACCTAGATCACCACCAATATACTTTCTGTCTCCCAGAATTAAGATTTATGCTTTTGGTTTAAACACCTGAAAGCAAGCCATTGGCTATTGTGAATGCTTGAAGTTGCCCAAAATCTAATCTCCTGAAAATAATTTGTTCAGCGGAGGCTATGATTGTTCTGTTTGCAGGCGCTGAGGAGCACTGCCACCTTGCTGAACTTGACACACAGGGGGCAGTTCCACCGCAGTGTGCTCTGCTTACCATGGTTACCGCTCACCCCACACACAACCTCTAATGGGCTGTGATGACAGGAAATGCCGACACTGCTCTAAGCAGGCCTTGGCCACCAAAACAGATAGGTGGAGTGTGTCCGTTCTTTACATTATCTTCTGAATAAGTGCAGAACTCGGCAGTCATAAAATCCTTGGGATTACAATGGCTAGAGGTGGATTCCCATGAGGGTGGAATGAAGCCTGCTTGGGAGAGAGAAATGAAGCCCCATCTCCTTAGGGAGAGGGCGAGTCCAAATCACCAGCCCAGGACTCCCAGGAGGCAGAAGGCAGGGAGGCTGTAAGGGGCAGCGCTCCAGGAAACGTTCAAGGACTCACGGCTTTTGTCTTTCTCTTTTGCGTATTCTGCGTGTGGTAGGCAGACTTCGCCCTCTGGAAGGGGCTGTGGGAGACCATTATTTTGTCTCCTAGGACTGGGAGGAGGAGCTTTCTTTGACAGCTGTGTGGTCTTCTCAGAGTTTCGTTTATTTTGTTATGGGTGCATATGGCCATAAATCAGCTGTAGTATATGGTCAACTCTTTATTTAAACAACATTGCATTTAACAGGGGGGATTGTATCGTCATCTGCCAGTTTCCCTTAATCTTTTTTACATTGTCTTTATCATGACTTTTGGAGACTTCTTGAATTTTAAAAAAGCAAACTATTTACGTAGGGAAACGAAATAGGCTTTTCCCTCCTAAGAAAGGTGAGTCTCACAGTCGCTGGGAATCGGGTGGTTAAGTACGAGCGTTGCGAAGAGCAGCCCGGCTGAGAAAATGACGCTGCAGAAACCGGACAGCCGGCCGTGCCAAGCTGTTTCCTCTGAAATTCCAGACAACCGCGCAGCCCTGCTGGCTTCCTGGAATGCTTTTACTCAGTCGCCATGTGGTAGCTCAGGAAAAACCCTGCAGCCTCCGCGGGGCGGCCGGAATCACACCTCACCTGCCACCAGGGCACGGGCACCCGGACGGCGACCCGGGGACGGCGCCACGTCGCGGCCACCCGCGGAGGCCCCCAGCCGCCACGCACAGGTCCCGGCTCGGAGGGGGCTGCTGATGCCGTGCAAAGGCCGAGCGGAGGCGACCGGGCAAGAGGCCGGCTTCCCCCGAGCGCCGGCGTTTTATTAATCTCACCTCCGGTGCTGTCACCCATGCAGAAAAGTCCCAAATGCGCCTTCCTCCCGCTGCTGGAGCGGCGGAACGTGGCGGCAGCTGTCGGCGCGATGCGGCCTCGCGGGCCTGGCGGAGGGAGGGGGAACACCCAGGCCACGGGAGGGGGGGAGGAGGAGCGAGGGGCGTGTCAGCCCCCGGCCCAGAGCCCCCCGTCGCGGCGTGGGGACCCGCGCTGCCGCCAAGAGTTCCATGCGCCTGCCTTTTCCGGGGACTTGTCCTTTTCAGAGAGCATTAGGCCCCGAAGAACCTCAGAGGAGGATGTTGTTAACAAATGTGGGTTTAACTCCAAAACTTTTGAGCTGACCTCACTCATGTTTTCAGAAGTGAGTGTATTTCCAGTTAGTCAGTTCGGGCTTGCCTCAGGCAGCACGGGGGCTGGGAAAAGATGCACTAGCCCCAGGCCGGGGCAGTGTGCGTGACTGTGCGGGGCCCAGGAGCCACGGTCTGGCTTGTCACTAGCCTCTTCACCCAGGGAACTGGCAGTGTGAACAGGGCGGGACCTAGAAGGGATGTGGGGACCACCCCAGAGCTGAATTCCCCCTGCAGATGCCAGCTTTGGAAGGATGACCTGGCCCATGATTCCCAGATTCCAAGACAAAAATCTGGGAACACGCACGACCCAGTGTACACACGTGCCACACACCTACATCAGAGGGTCTACAGGTGTCCTTCATTCTTGAAGAACCTGCCCAGGTGGCTCTCTTTTTAAGGCAAGCCTGAGTGTGCATAAGAATCACCTATGGGGCTTGTTAAGCCCCCAAATTGCTGGGCCCCACCCCCTGAGTCTGATTTGGGAGGGGTGGGGTCGGGTCAAGGATTTGCACCACAAGTTTCCACGTGGTGATGACAATACTGGTTGGGAGACCACCATTTGAGAGTCACTATTTCAACGGATGGAAGCTTTAACTTTGCCTCTGATTTAATTTCACTGATTGAAGTGTGATAGCAGTCATTCTCAAGGATTTTATTTTTACAACCTGTGGCCGTTTGGAGCTGTATGTACCCCAGAAAAACATGCTCTTAAACTTAACCCCTTCCTGTGGTATGAACCCATTGTGAGTAGGACTTTTTGAGGTTAACTTTAGTTAAGATGTGGCCCACCTCAATCGGGAGAGGTCTTAAACCTATTACTGGAGTCCTTTATAAGTGGAATGAACTTCATACAGATGGGAGAGAAAACCACAGGAAGCAAGAAGCTAAAAGTCAGTGGAACCCAGCAGAAAACAGGCCAGGAGAGGCTGCCATGTGCACTGCCAGGTGACAGAGGAGCCTAGGACCCCAGTCTTGATTTGGACCTTCTCTTGGCCCCCCAACCATGAGCTAATAAATTCCCATTGTTTAAGCCAGCCTACTGCATGGCTGCCAACCCATAGCACCCAAGGAAAACTAAAACACCTGCTGTATTAGTTTCCCATTGCTGCTGTAACAATTTTATCACAAATGCAGTGGCTTAACACAACATATCATCTTCTAGGACTGAAGGCCAGAAATGGGTCAGCAGAGCTGAGATCCTCTTTGGAGGCTCTAGGGAAGAAGCTGTTTCCTTGTCTTTTCCAACTCCCAGAAGCTACTTAGGCTACCTTCAGACAGATGGGAGAGAAAGCCCCCTTCCTCCGTCTCCAATGCCGGTAGCACAGCATCTTCTAATTCTCCCCCTCCTCCCTTTCTCTGACTTCCTTTTCTACCATCACATCTCCCCTGATGCAGACCCTACTGCCTCTCTCTTTGTGATTACATTGGGCCCAGCTGGATAATCCAAGATAATCTTTCCAAGTTAAGATCCTTATTTTACTCACCTCTGCCAAGTCCCATGTAAGGTAACATATTCATAGATTTTGGATATTAGGTCCTGGGCCATTTAAGGGGCCATTATTCTATCTACCCCACCACTCATCCTGGAAACTCCAGCAGGTGTTTATCCCTTATCTTATCCTGTATCACCCTTCCCACAAAAGGAAACCCAAAACAGTATCAGGATTCACAGGATGCTCAATCAGAAAGGTAAAGTTACGTGCATCCTTTCTAATGCTTTTCCTGGTAATTAAGCCGTACTGCACGTTGAGGTGGGTAGGAACGTCAATGTGGGTGCAGAAGGACTTGCGAGGAGGGGCCAGAGTGGCTGGGGGAAGGGGGCTGGGGTTCATGACATGCTCCCCACAGCTTTCTGGACTTGCTCTGCCTTCACTGCCCCTTCTCAGCACTCCGGCTCTGCTACCAGGACCCCTTCCAAACCTGCCAGCCAGCCCACTTGTGAAAGGCATGAAAGGAGAAATTATATCAAAAGGCTTTTCTGCCTTTTGAGATTTCTGGTTGTTCAGAACTTTTCTGACCTGAATTCCCAACCTCAAAGCTGAGAAATTTTCTCTTGGCGGGCTAGGACCCTGGGAGATGAAAAAAAGATCACTCCCACTCGCTCCCTGATTAACAGACAGGCTGGGTCACAATTAGGGCAAGTTGGGGACGGTGGGGCTGAGATGTGGATTTTAAAAGTGCGAGCGTGTGCACTGTCTTAGGTTAGGGATGGGAGGAAGGCAGGGAAGGTCAAAGAAGCTTTGTTCCCAGCGAAGGCTCAGTTTTAGTCTGTGCAAGCAAACAGCAATTAAGCTCCTATCCCCACCCCCCTCCCCAGAGTTTTTTGTTTGATACATAATTCACAGCTAGACACAGAAATTCCACAAAGTCAATACACACCCTTGACACAGAGGAAATAAAAAGCAGACAGTGAGTGTTTGCATTTGATGTGCTTTGAAAGGGCTGTGTGATAGAAATGATTTCATTCTCAAGGCATGGCTCTGATAGTGAAGTCAAACAGCCCCAGAAGTTGAAACAAACCCAACAGCCTTATCTCATTGTTGATTCATGGGATCCTTTCTCTTCAAAGCCCTTTAGAGACAGGACACTGAATCGTAATTGTTAGAGTAAGTTGCAAAGCCTTTCCTTGAACCTGTTGCTTCCTGGATCCTCTGACATTTTCCCTTGACAAGTCTTTGGCTACTCTCTGTTCAAACTCACTACACAACGTAGATTTAAAAGGAAGAAAAAGTGCTGTTGGAAGACAGTCATGTAGTAGAAAAACCCAAGTGTTGGGGTCAGGCTAACCTAGGTTTAAATCCCTCCCTGCTGCTGTCTCTAGTTTGGGGGCCATGTCCTTTTTATTCCCAGGAAAAAATCACCCAAAACCCAGTGCCTTAATACAACAGCAGTCATTTTATTATTTCTGTTTCTATGGGTCAGCAACTTGGGAGGAGCCTCGGCTGGACTGTTCTGGCTCAGGATCTCTCCTGAGATTGACGGGCCAGGTGAGGGCTCTCCAAGGGGTCTCAAGGGTTCTTCATATAGGGTCCTTCCCAAATGGGCTTCCTACAACGCGGTGGCCTCAGGACATTGGGACTGGTTACATGTAGCTCAGGGCTCCAAGCAGGCAGCTGTCCCAGCCATAAGGTAGACGTTCCATCATCTTCTCTCATCAGGACCTTGGAGGTTCTGTGCTATCACCTCCTTCCTACTCTCTTGTTTACACACAAATCACAAACCTCCCCCGATTCAAGGGCAGGGGAATTAGACTCCACTCGTGATGGGGAGTGGCTAAATTGTAGAGCAGGGTCTGCAAGCTGTAGTAATCAGACCAGTTGTGGCTCATAGCTGGAACACAGTCCTGCCTTTGGGTGCATATTGTATGTGGCTGCTTTGCTACAACAGAGCTTAGTAGTTGGGACGGAGACTGCATGGCCGACAAAGCAAAAAATACTCGATGGTCTTTACAGACGTTCACCAACCCCTGTTCTGAGGGGATCAGGTAGGATAGAAGATATTGTTGCAACCACCTTTGGGAAATGCAGCCAGCCTGCCATGGGCAGGCTACCGACCTCTGAACTTGGCCTCAGTCTCCAAATCTGTAAAATGGAAAAATGATCACATGTGTGAAGCACTTAGCACAGTTCCAGAACTTACAGTTCTTTGAGTGCCACAGAGAGGTCTTTGGTGTCGCTATAGGTCTATCAGCAACGTCTGAAATTCCCAAATTTAGATACTCCTTGGAATTGAGGCACACTTTTACAGAGGCCCCCATTTAAAATACATATTACTCTTGAGGGAAGAAGTGTTTGCAAGAATTCTTTTAAAAATCTACTCCCTTCTCAGACGACCTAGATTTTGCCTATCTAAGAGCAGGCATCTGAGAAAATGAGAAAGAGATCTGGTCCATTTTGATTGGAACAATCGGCGAAAAGCAGGGTGGCAGTGGATCTCAGGTTGCCTACAGAGAGACATGCAAAGAAAATCTACCTGCTTCACAACTGTGTTCAGGGCTGACTGCCTCAGACAAGGCAAAGAAAAATACTTTCTTGGCCTCCCCTTCCTCACCCTCCCTTTTTCCTTTTTGCCCAGACTTGCTAACCCCGCTCCGACCCCCTCCCAGCTGCCATGATCTCCCCTAGATTTTTTTCGCCCCTCACCTGATGTTTCTAATGCCGACCCTTCAGCAACTCCCTGGGAAATTATCTGCTTATGATCCAGCTTTCCCTCCTGCTGGAAATTTAAACAGGCTCATACCAGAGCCTATTTCTTAGCATTCCCCTGACCTCCTCCTCTTTAGAAGCAAACTGTGTTCAAGAAAATAGAGCACCCAGCTGGCGTTTACTGTGGCATTGGTACCCAGGCCAATCCCAGCTTTTCTACTCCTTTACCCAAACACCTGCTCCATTATCAACTCCACTAACACATCTTTAAAAAAATTGTTTTGTCTCCACTATCCCAGTTATGTTTTGGAGTCAAACACACCTTTAAAATCTACTGAGCTTCTCCCCTAATCTATGTTGGAAGAATAGTTGCTTTTTAATATAGCTTTTTGCCCTGTGTTATTTTTATATCAAATATTCTGAGTGTGCTGGGAACGGTTGGGAGGGAAGTATGCAATTTGATGATTAGAGGGCATTCCTTTCAGCCCCTATTAATTTTTACAGCATTTTCCTCTTCCTGTTTAGCCTAAATTTGCAATTATAGGCAAATTTTACAAAACATTTTGTAGTATCCCAGAGAACCCAACTCAATATCATTTAAAGCCAAACTCAAATTTATGCCACTCCAAGAATTGTGGTTTGGAAAAATGACTCAGCTAGCTCCAAAAAAGTCACAATTATTACTACGGCTGCTGCTTCACTGCTAGCGCTTGAACACTTCACAGTTTACAAAGAGCTTTCACTAAAGCTTCTTCTTTAATCTTCATTACCATTTTGTAGCTATTATCCTATTCTACAGATTTTTATAAAAAGAAGCAGAGACTAGTTAAGTGCACTGTCCTACATTATAGACCTACC
Organism: Bradypus variegatus; assembly: GCA_004027775.1. NCBI lineage: Eukaryota > Metazoa > Chordata > Mammalia > Pilosa > Bradypodidae > Bradypus > Bradypus variegatus. Next base: position 12,957 of record PVKY010008016.1, read on the forward strand.
AATTTATAGACCTGGAATCCCAGGATTTTGTGACTCATCCAATCATTCATTCGTTCAGAAAATATTTATTGGGCACTCACTTCCTAAGTGTGTTAGGCGCTGGGTCTATTCAGCCAATGCTGTTTCCCTAACTCTTTTCTCCAAAATGGCAACCATTTTCCTTCAGAAAGGTTTTGTTCATTTTTTTATCCAATACCATTTATAAAATGTGCTCTAGCAACATCTCTCTTAAACTCACACTTTTTTTTCAACAACATAACTCCTAATCTAATCCCTTTTATGTTAGCAATAGACAATGGACTAAAATTACAAACATTAAGATATATTTAATAGAAAGTTGTGGTTTGTTTTTCATCTTTTTATCTCAGGTAAACAGCTAGAGAATAATGAAAATAAGAATGTGTATAAAATGGTTGATGCTTCAGAACTACTTTTATGACTATGAATTTAAAAGTCTCGTAAAATCAGAATTTTGCTTGTCTATTCCACAGGAGCACCACTAGTGAATATACTGGACCAGGGAGCTGTAGCCTGAGATTCAGTTCATTTCATCAAGGCTTGGTCAAGCACCTACCACCTACCTGACACTAGATAATTAAGACATCTGGTTGCCATGGAGATGGGATGGCATAATCTGGCCAGCATCATGTAGATTTTCTCAGGCTTCTTCTAGAAGACCATGGATGCACCTGGCTTAGTAGCTGCTAAGGCAAAAGAAAGGGCTTTCCTTATGGAATTGTTGGGTCTGCTCTTGTCATTGTTACTCTATACTATTTATTGAGCATTTAGTATGCATTGGGAAGTATGCTGAGCATTTCCCATATACTACTTCATTTCATCCTCCCAACAACTCTATAAGGAAAGCATCATTATCCCCATTTTACAGAGGGGGAGAAACCTGATGTTTAAAGAGATTAAGCAACCATCTATAGTTAACATATGTTTCAGTCAAGGTCTGTCTCTAAAATTCATATTCTTAAACATCATGCAACACTGTCTCAGGCATAGAAGGCAAAGCCAAGTTAACATTGACAGATTTTTAATATTTCAAATGGATAATTTTGGGGCCGGTATCATGCCTCATTATGACAGTAGGTTAGGGGGATCTAGTTGACAGACCCCCCGGGGAGCTTGGAAAGGGTCTGTGATTTGAAGTTCTCAAGGACTTGAACTTAGGCAGGGAGAGCTGGTGGGTTCTGGAGTCTGCCTCCACCCCTCCGTGGCATTCGTGTTGACTGTGAAGCCAAAGGGAAACACGGGTGCAAGGTTTTTGTTTTGTTTTGTTTTGTCTTTTCTGAACTGAAGAGTGATAAAGAGGGTATGAAAGAAATCTGAAACCACTAATAGGGATCCAACCTGCAAGACAACAGAAGTTCATTAGTTTGTAGGAATTTCTGAATTTTCCAAGGAACAGTAAGGCAGAGACTGGAGCCAGTCATGCTGTGCGATTCAAAACTTGGGGTGGGG
>PVKY010008017.1:0-14422 GCA_004027775.1 Bradypus variegatus
TGAACAGGAGAGAGAGCTGATATATGCAGCAGCTATTCGGCAAACAGGGGCGGCTCCTGCGTCTGGGTAGGTGGTTGTCTGTTCAGCTTGGGGTAACAATAGCTTCAGCCATTTAGACACATTGGCAAGATGCTATATAGGAGCATTAGAGATTTGGCAGTTTCTATTGCAGCAATAATTGCTTGCTTTAGATTGTTACAGTTCAATGCTAAACAAGCAAAACAAATATTTTACACAGCTGCCACCATAATGCCAGAGAAGCCAGCTAATATGAAGTACATGTAATGGATTGCAATATGAGTTCAGTTATGAAAGATTTAAAGTCCAGACTCCTTTATGATTAAAAATGCAACAGGCAGTCCCTTAAAACACTGGCTTTAGAGTTGCATATGTCAGCAACTGACACTCGTCAGAATACACACTCATCAAGATTTTAGAACTTGGAAGCCTGTACAGTAAGCACTATTTTCCTACACACCATACTGTCACAAAAGGCAAGGAAGACCTTCTTAGCTCGCTTTCTGTCACCCCAGGATAGGAAATAAATCAGGATCATATAGAAATTTCAAATTCCTGTCTCTTCTGTGATAAAGTTGCACATCATTTTCAGGAAACATTATTGTTTTGAAACATCTTTAATTTATTATCAAGTCTCTAGATGCTTTTATGAATTTACAATAAGATTGGCTATGATAAAGTAAAACAATTTTGTGCCAGAAGAGAAGACAGGCCCTAATTTTTTTTTGCCTTGAAAATGGAAGAAGGGGAGAGAGAATTGAGTAATAAAACAAAATATATTGCTCCATTTATCAATAAGAAAATCATTTGGCAACAGTATGTATTGCTCAGCCTTTCCCACTGACAGACACACAATGTGGCTGAATGTTCAAAGAGTCTCCTAGAAAGGAAAAAACAAGGTCTGTGAAGCCATCGAGTCTCCCGCAGGAATGAACATTTTTGAACATTCAGAAGTGCCATCAGTATGGTTTGGGATGAAATCTGCCCATTTTCCATATGGCCAAAAATCAAGTCAGGGATATTTTCAATAAGGAAAATGAACTAATTGTCTGGCACCATCTCTGATATGGCTATGATTAATTGTGCACTCCACAGTACATCTATCTGGTGCTCTTTTAATGCGAGTCCAAACCAGTTGTACAATCAGCCCTGATAAGAATCCTTAGATTTGATGGAATAGTTTATTTGCCTAAAGCACTGATTATCTTCACTTAAAAAGTCATAAATTCATCTGCCCAGAGACAAGAGAGATGGAAAGTGCCGGTGTGAAACCAGGGATTTGACATTAATCATGAAACTTTAATTAAAACAATGAACTTGTTACTGATATTATAGCAACAACAGTGGGATCCCTTGATGGGTTGGTTATCAATTTGAAGATAACCAAAAAGAAGCTGTAGAAATTTGGCCTCTTTTTTCATCCTTGGCCTACTGAGAGCCACTAATCCCCCCATTCCCCCACCTCCAGGAGGCCTGAGGCTCCATGGAGGTTACGTGCCACAAGAGGAAATCTGACTCTTCCTCAGAAGCTGGGATCTTTCTATATTTAAACACATTGAGAATTCACTAAAGGTTTGCTAGGGATGGAAACTGTGAAGATGTGGGGAAAATAATTTCTCTTAGCTAAAACTTTCTTCAACTTAATCATAATGGAGAAAAGGAAGTAGGGAGTCCTGAGGTTTTAAGTAAAATTTGTGGAGAAAATACATGCACACACATAAACATGCACACACATACATATATACATGCTCCCTGAGTAAGAAAGTTACTGGTATCAGTAAGCTCTTGATTAAGAAGAGGAAGAAAAATGAGCAGATGGTAAAGAACAAGAGAGGGAAGAAACAGACAATGTGCTTTCTACTCTAGAAAACTAGTCACCCAGGCAGCAGGCTGGAGCGGGCAAGCAGCTTTGGACCAGTGAGATATAGATTCAAATCTTGCATTTGCCACTTGTCAGCTGTGTGGTTGCTGGGACCAAGATGCCTCACCTGTGAAGTCAGCACATCTAACTGCAGAAGGTTGTGGGAGAAAGAAATGGAGTAACACACCTGATGTGCTCAGAAAAGTGCCTGGCACATAGTAAATGGCTAATTAGCATGTGTTAGTTAGAGGAGGAGTTTGAAGGAAAAGTCATTTTGCCTTCAAAGACTGAGTGTCCTGGTTTGGGAGGCATCTTTCTGACTGTGATGGTTAATTGTATGTCATGTTGGCTAAGTTACAGTGTCCAGTTGTTTGGTCAAGCACTGGTCCGCTTGTTACTGTGAGGGTATTTTGTAGGTAGGATTTGCATCTATAATCAGTTGTTTGCATCTACAGTCAACAAAGAAGATTGCCCTCAGCAATGCAGGGGAGTTTCCTGATGTAATCACAGGAAGTCTTAAATGCCATAACTGAGGATTTCAGTGGTTAGACAAGGAATTTGACATCAACTGTAACTTCAGTTCTTGCCAGAATTTCCAGCAGTCAGCTTCAATCTCCTGGGGAATTTGGACTAAGGACTTCAGCATCACCTTTATAGGGGTTTCCTGATTGTGATGCCCTATGAATTCGGACTTGCCAGCCCCATGGTCACGTGAGCCAATTCCTTATAATAAATTTCTTAATATAGAAATATTTTGTTGGTTCCATTTCTCTGGAGAACCCTAATAAACTGACCAAAGAAAAAATATAAACACAACATTAGTTTTTCCTTCCTTGGTTCGAAGAACTGTGGAAGGATCAAAGAGCAGAGAAAGAGACTCTTTGCTAAAGAAGCTTCAATAAGTAAGGACAAGTCCATAAGAACTTCCGGAGAGAACAGAAGGAATCCCAAGCTTGAAAGTCCACGTTCTTTCTACTGCCTCATCGTCCATCAATCAAAGCCCACTGATACAGCACTGACAAAATATCAATTTCCTTTCACTGAATTTCTTGATCCCGGGAATGAGCATGATAGACTCTCTGAATCCACACAAAGCACACAGCTTGGTTTGGCAATAACTAGCTCAGTGATTACAGCTACCTCCCCTTGGCCTGAAGACTGTCCTTGTGCAGAGGCTTAAACCAAGGGCCTGAGGACAGGTGAGGAGGACCAAGAAGGGGTGGAGGGAAAAGGATAAAGAAAGATGTAAAGACCATGGCTGAGAAGTTGACAAGCTGGTTATAGACCTGATCCACAGGCCTGGGGGTGGGGGGCCATGGGAGGTGCTGAGACGTGAAACATACACAGCGAGGAAGTCAGATGACAGAAGTGAAGCCCAGAGAGAAAGGAACTGTGAAGAGGACATGGAGAGAGGGCAGGAAACGAAAAGAAAGAAAAGTATTTAATAAAGGATTTGGAGTAAGCCTTTCTGTCAATGGTTATGACTGAACACATTTCTGCTGGGCTGAAAGCTGCCTTTTGTATATGCAGCAAAGGAACCAATTTAGGACTGAAAAAAAGAAAAGCTCCCAGTCTGATTGATAATTGAGTGTGAGGCCACTCAGGTCCCCTTTCCTCCTGAACTATTATTACCACCTGGCTAACGTCTCTTATTTGACATTTCAAAACGTAACCTGAATTTTGGCTACAGAATTCCTTAATTACAGTTAGAACGTACATACCACACTGGCTCATATACATCACTCTAATTCAAAACACCTTATCTAAAGTGACTGATACACAGTCTTGACCATTTGTTTTATTTTATGTTCCACTTGTTAACGGAACATTGTTGGTATGTGAAATCTTTTTGGTTTCAAATACCATACCAACTTGTTTAGGCAAATCTCCACTAATTGTCAACATCCGAAACGCAGAGGTCAAGTGTCTCAGAAGAATATCACATGGCAGAAACTCGGACTTGGCTCAGCTGCCTGTGAGCTGCCATGATCCTTCTGACCTGTGTGGTTTCTTTACCCTCCCTCCTGCTTCTGCACACAGCTTGTTGCTGAAGGCTGGGTGCAAGGTCCTACGTTCAAATCTTCCTCAGAAATGTGGTTAGTTACCTCAAGAAATTATTCTCTACAAGCAGAGAAGAACACAGTGGAGGCCGACCAACACCTCTTGCCTAAACCTACACAACTCTTTAATTTGGGGATGACCACTCTTCTCCATACAGAATAAAGTGTCTACTAATAAAGCAGCGACAACGAACCCTGAGGGACAGTTTTGGTTTTTCAGGGAAGTGCTAAATCACTACAAGAGTAACAGTAATTGAAGCAGCAAGCACAGCAGTCTCTTGTGCATTTAAATACAGATCCTTCTACAAGGTGTCTCAGAAGGCAGAGGGAGAGAAGGAGCCAGGCACAGAAGATGTGAGGGAAAAGAAAGGGGTCAGAGGAAAGGAGAGGAAGTGTCACCAGGGTGAAGTGTGACCCAGAAAGTTGCTCCTGTCTTTGCTTGAGTTGTGATTATTTTTGGAAAAATATAACCACAAACACCTGCAAAGAAGTTAAGCTGCTGAAAGCTCCAGCTCCTGCAGCCATTGCCCCCTCACTCTGCGGTGAACCACAAAGCCCCAGTCAGTGAAAAAACAAGATCCCATCTCATTGCCTACCTCAGGTTTCTGCCTCACTGCAGCCAGGAATGTCCCTTTCCTGGAGCATGTGCCCTAAGCCCCCAACCCTGACCCGACTTTACCTTGGCTCATTAAAATAGAAAATTCTCCACCACTGGGTGGCATTTAGACACCATTTTCTTAATGCACAATGTATGTAGAAGCGTGTTCTAGATGAGCAAAGTCTGCGCATACTCAAAACCAATTTTCAAAAAAAACCTCTTGAATTCTTTGAAAAAACTCTCCTTGCCCACTTGCCCCAACCACCTGCACGTGCGTCCCCTAAGCCACTATAACAGAATCCCACTCACCTGTCTTTTGGACATGAGTCCACCCTTCTCCATTCTTTGGCCAACAAATGAAGTGCTGCTTTTCTTTACTGAACTGGTTTTGTTGGATTGGTGTGATGGACACCGAAAAGGAGATCTGTTTTGGGGGGTCCAGCCCATAAAGGGTTGGTCACACAAGGCTAAGAGAAAATACTCAGTTTGGAATATCTGAGCTACTGAAGAACGCGAGCAGGAGGAAGTCCGGGGAACCCACTGCAATTTAGGACTATCGGTTCCCTCTTGCTGAGGGTGGCTGCCCTCTCATCTCTCCCTTCAGGCTGTCCTCACTTCCAGAGCCATCCCAGCACCTCTCTCTCCTACCTCCCTTTCTTAGCAAAACTTCCCAACTCACTCCCTCTTACGATAATTTGTTAATTTCCTCCTTCGTTTCTTATCCTCTCACCTACAATGGAAAGAGATGAAGTCAGACAATTTGCCAATGAAAATAAGAGGATGGTCCCTCCACTGATGACCCCCCACACACACCCAGGCCGGGGTGTGCTCTGTCCACCTGCGTGCTGTGCGTGGAGGCCACACCCACGGTGACAGGCCGCCTGCTTCACCCCCTGCACCCTTCCCAGAGGATGCGCTGGGGGGACACTCTGCGCACGCACGGACCCTTGCGATGCTTCCAGTGCTTAGGATTTGATGCATTGGTTTGATTCATCCAGTGGCCTTATTCCAAATGCTCCAGACATTTGAGCACAGAAGGAAACTTAATGTTTGTTAATCTTCCAAATTTGAAAAACAAAGCCCTTGTAGCAATGGGCCTTACAAAATAATGCTTTAGGGCATGGGCAAGTTTGGGTGAATTCTGACAGAGTTACTTCCTAGCCATCTCACCTTGAAAAATTACTAAATTTCTCTGAGCTTGATTTCTTGTGTAAAATGAGATGACCTCCAAGGGCCCATCCAGATCTAAACTTCAATGACTCTTACATAGAGCGGGTTAAACAAATACTAGTGGGTAATTCTCCTATTTAAAAGAAAAAGGGATTTAGTGCTCCAAGGAAATACAGCTTTATAGACTGGAAAAGAACAACTGAATGAACAAAGTTACTAAAATACATGACACTCTTCCTGGAAGAAATTTTTACTCCCATCCAAATTCCCCTGGCTAACCTGTGCCAATGTGATTACATCTCTGATGGTTATTAGAACGATTATGTAACATTTAAAGAGACTCTAATTCATTAGAAACTGAATCGAGATCACTTTTATACAGGTCAGGCAGGTCTACACAGATAAGCATTTGCCAAGAAACAAGCATTGTTTGGTTCAAATTTAAAACGATTCACTCAATATCAAAATGCCAAGTGGATTTTTTTTCCCCACCCAAAATGTTTTTGTTACCTGGAATATTTTTTAAACAAACCAACGAATGCCTGTCAGAATCATGATGATAGGCCTTGTTTTGGAAAGTCTAGAAGTTGAACGTTTCAGAATATTTTATTCCTTACCACACGTGGAGGAAATGTTCAGATGAAAAAGTGGAAACTATTTCCCTGTGTCAAGGTTTGGTCACCTGAGGGCTGTCCAGTCCTAGGACAGAGAAAGGCCTGGAGCACAGGTGCCTCTGACTTGGATGTCAGTTAATGAGGTAAACATTCTTATAACTCCCAGAGGTCCAACACTGAACTACATCAGGTTGTCAGGACAAGACAGCAAGGTTTGGTACCCCAACCTCAAGTAAGTACTGTATCCTTTTACAGAGCTCTAGATCTTACAAAGCATCATTTCTCCTAGTTGCTCTATGAACTAAGCAAAATAAGAGTCACCATCCCGTTTTTCAGATGAGTAATCTGTCTTGCCCATGGCCAAACGGCTCTCGAGTAGCAGAACCACGACTAGAACTCAGGTCTGACCACTAAGCTTAGGTTTGGGATGTCAAACAGCTTCTCTTCCAGGTGTGCATGCCCTTGAAACATCCTTCTTTTCAGTCTTCTGGCTGAACAGTAAGATGCACCCCTAACCAAATGCAGTAATTCCCATCCATCCATTTGCCAATTCCTCTAGTGAGAAACAAGTTGGAAATGTCAGTGAGATTTTGGAAGGAGGGACTTCCTAAAGGGGGGGCATGGAGGGGGAGAATTTCAACATCTGGAGTCGTCCTACCGAGGCAAAGAGCTGTACTGGCGCTGGGCTTGCTGGAAGCTGTCCCGCTCCTCTTGGCGCTGCCTCTGCATCTGTACCTCCACGGACACAGAGTGCCTGCCGCTCTGCACGTAGGGCTTGGAGTTGGGCTAAAGGAGAAGGATACAAAAGAATGAACGAGAAAGAGACCACAGATACCACCTGACTTGTTGATTTAATTACAATTCCTATAGATTGATTTTGAAACATTCTGCAAGTTGCATAAGGTTTTTTCCTTCTCCTTCAAAATCAAGGAACATAAATGCTCTTTGGAGACTTAAATACACAATCATCTTAAATTTTGATTTTGGCTTTGGAATGCAGGTTAAAATTGAGAGGTCCATCTTTTTAGTCTTCTTAATGAAGTTGGGCAAATACTGATTCTAGCGACCAGTTTGCATTCCTTGAATCTACAGCAAATATAAGGAGAGTGAGGCACTCAAAAAAAGCTACAATAACTCACACTTGAAAGTTGGCTGTGATGGTTAATTTCTTCCTGCAGTAGTTATATATATTTTACTATAGCAGCCCAGGATACACTATAACTGGATAACAGTTGAATTTTGAACCAAGATTAATTTAAACCAGGTACTGTTAGCCTTGTACAGGTTTCCTCTCATGCACGGATAGCAGCCAAATGGGCAAGAAATACCTATCAAAAGAATAAACTGGAAAGCTAATAGCTTCTTATTAGTTATTAGGTGATGACATTTTAGCCAAGTTAATCATAACCCTATAGAGAAATTGTTGATCCTTTGAGCTAAATCTTTTGGTCAGCAGGTCAGCAAACCCAGGACCTCATACCCAAATCACATATTGAATACGTATCATGCTGTAGAATAGAGTCTCTGTGGGGCTTCCAACTTTTCACTGACATGCATTAGATTACCTTCTAGATCTGGCCTTTTGAGAAGAGGGAAGCTCTGCTCAAAATGGAGAACTATTGCTCTAATTTTACTAAACATCAAACAACTATGTATCATAGCACCAGTGACCTGCCCTCTTAAGTAATCATTTTTGGTACTTTCTAGCCTTCGTTCCCCTTTTGCATTATGCAACATTGTGCAACAGGCATATTCTGAGTGAAGAACGTCTGTTAAAACACAGTTATTGATCTTCTATTAGAATTCAAATCCAGTGGCAGACTTTGGCTCCATAATCATTTTCTAAAATAACTGAGTCTTCACATTCATTGGGATAGTTCTAAGATAACATGTTGGTTTGTTACCTAAAAAATGGCTGGCTCCCATGGCTGGCTTTTGTTTGAATAGATACAAAGCATCATCTATTGTCCTCTTTCTGTCTGGCAAGCACTATCTTATTTGTTTGTAAGCAATAATAAGGAAATATACAAGACAAAAATTTCAAAGCATATGGCCATAGTCAGAAAGCATATTAAAAATAACCCAGTACTAAAATAATGTGTGAAGAGATTAGGCTTCACAATACCCCTGTCCCCACTAGTAGATGTTTATAACCACACTCAGTGGAACAAATGTGTGTTCCGAGGCTTACTCCACAACACAGTTCAAATAACACATCAGTGGTGCCTTCAGCAAGAAAAACACTTCACTGAGTGAGTTTTGCTTATGCAAACAAAGCATCAACCAATTGTTCATCAACTATATTAAAGGAGACAAACATTTTCTTCCATTACACTTGATGAGGCTGGCCAAAAAGGGAACAGAGCTATTTCATTTTGCATGTTGAGCCCCGGGATGGTCCAGGGAAGCCATCAGACAGGAGGGAAAGCCAAGCAAGAAAACATATACAATTTCTCGTATGTCCTCAAAAAAGAACCACATTTTCCCTGCCTTTTCATTCAGTATAAGCTATCTGCATGTGTCAAGCAGTCTTGAAAGACCTGGCATTCTGCAGCAGGATTTAGTAACCAGCTTTTTAAACTCATGCTGCTTGTGGAGATGTGAAAAGAAAATGCAAGGTCTTGTAGAAATGTCAGGCGTATTTTCAAGTTGCTTCTCCCAGAGGCCTGAAAATTTGATTCTGACAGAGGAAAAAGAAGTTGAGGGCTTTTGTTGCTTCAACTGTGTGTTTTCTGACACTGATCACGTCAAGCATCAAGGTGGATCTTGACAAACTTCAATAATGAAATTATCATCATATGGGAACTGAATGCTTAAAATGAGTGAACAAGTTTGGTATCAGCATAGTAGTAAGTATGATAAAATTGACACCTTAGTTTCACCATTAAGATTTTACTTCAATCCTCCTTGCAGAGTATGCTAAAGAGGTAGGTTATTGACAAGAATAACCCTTATTTTAAAGACGAAACTTTAATGGAGACATACGTTTTCAAGGAAGATTAGATACAGGACCAGCCCATAGCAACAATGAAATAAGTCCATCTTGGCAAGTTTTACACCTGACCTGAATCTGAAATAAACTCTTGGCTTCACAATTCCAATGAAGAGCTCATAAAAATGGAAATGGTGGGAACAGTATCATATTGACAATCCTGACTTTTAAATACTATGGTTTTGGTCCCTAAAGCAGAAACAGAAGAATATATCCAAGACCAAAATCACAAAATTTAAAATAAACACAGAAAGAAATCACTTGTAACCCCAGAGAGAGGTGCATATTTTCGAATAAAATGTTATCATGAACAGCAACAACAAAGTAACATCTGTCCGGGGAAATACATGTGTAAGCGCAACTGCAATAATTCTGGAGATTCATCAAATAAAATGGCAATAGCTCCATTTTAACGGTGCAAATTACAAATAACCCTGGACTTGTTTGTGATGAAATGGGTGACAAGTAATGACCTTTAAAATAATGAAAAAATAAAGCAAACAAATAAAATATCCAAAGATGCCATGGCCATAATAACAATAGAGGTTGTAAATAAAAATAAATATATGATTATCTGTTATGCCACACACTGGAGGGCCACGATATGTGAATCTTTTCATGGCTTGTGTTTAAACACAAGCAAGAACTATGTATGTCACTTTTATAAATGAGCTGCAAAGAACTGGTCTTTATCATGGTTATAAAGAGAGAGCATGTAAAGCTCGGGAAAGCTACATAACTTTGGTGTCATGTACTTGTGTAAAATAAAATGCAAAAAAATATATTCCATATACTGTTTCTCTGAGTTAAGTCGTTAAGACTTTTTCTCAATTAAGTGAAATCATCCTTATTTTTCCAAAATTAAAATTAAAATAATAAATAAAAATACAAAAATCAAAATAGTTAATAGATAGATAATAGGCAAAAGAACAAATATAAACATATACATTACAAAATTTCAGTACTAATTAGAATAAGGTAATATTATAATACCTTGACAGCTTAATATAAAAGTATAAGTAGCACTTATGAAATGAAATTCATTACTCATTCAAAAGAAATAAAATTTACATAAAATACTCAATAATTTAAAATTTAAGGAGGAAGGCAATAATAACACAAAGACCAATGATATCCCTTTGGAAACCTTATTTTAGTAATTCAAATGCACTGCAAACCAAATCTGAATTACATATTCTGATGAAAAATGGTAATTTAATGACCTGAGAGAGGATAGAAATAATTTGCATTCCATTAAATTAAGTAAACAGTGTATTTTTTTTTTACTATTTTTAAGAGTAGTCATTAGCCAATATTTGTAATTCTTTTCTATAGTGGACTTGCTTTTTAAATTTTAATCAAAACAAAGCTATATTTTGTCTATCCTGTCTTTCCATCCCACCACCCATTCGCCATCACATACTATACTTATAAAACTATCGATTGAACTCTTGTGGGTTCTGAATGTTGGAAAGCTTAATTGCTACTAATGATATTTGTAATAGCTGAAAAATCTGCGGAGCATACCAATTTCCCTCATAAAGTTTTAATAAATGCATGTTTCGGTCTTAATCCATTATTTGTCTTCATCTTTCTCAACCACTGCCTGGATCTATTTTTTCTCCCCATCTTAACACTCCCATCTTAAGCATCAGGAACCTTGAACCAAACAAGAAGAGCTCTACAAAATGAGCCAGACCTCTAGAATCCTTTGCTAGCACCAACCAAGGGCACCTTAATGAATTTCCACCTGCCCAAGGCCTCTAAGGTAGAATGGCCCTCTAAGGGTGAACCATGAGGCTAAAAGAAAGCAGCCCAGAGGCTCTTTCCATGGGGAAATGGTACCCCTTTTCTGCCAAGAATGGCTTTCTCCATGGCTATATCTAAGGGAGATAATTTCCAACCAATCTGAGCCAGGGAACTTTCCTTGAAAAGCTGTCAAGTGAGAAGGCATTTTCTGAGCCCAGGCGTGGAGGCCAGCTATGAGGAAATGACAGCAGACACTTTTTTAAGTCTTAAAAACAATAAAAACGAAAAGAAAATCATACTTTTCTCAAATTCCCCAGGAACATGGAAGGTAATCTAAGGGTGCAGAGGTGCTGTGAACTGTGGCTTGACTTTCCAGTCAAAGCAGGTGAAAACCTCAAAGCCTAAGTCCAACCCAGGAGAAATGAACAGGGCCGATTTTTATAATTTGTTTAAAGACAGACTGCTAAGAAGAAAGCTTGGGGAAGAAGAGGATCTTCACATTGCAGAATATCAATTTTCCATCTGAAGGACTAAGCTATTTTCAGGCACTGTCAGCCTGGGATGGAAAGGATTTAGCAATATAGCCATTAAAGACTCCATTATCCCATCCATCAGTTGTCTCGGCCAGCAAGTCTCCTCATGGGCAACACTCAGGTATCTGCGAAGTTTTAACAGCATACTGTACTTACGTCTGCAGCCTGCAATTTAATTCTTTTAAAAGCAACACGAAGTCCTGTCCATATCTAAGCTCTGTGATAATAACCAACCCTCTTCCATTGTTCCATTATCGTAAGGAGAGATTTAAAGCAACTTACTGCTTTATTTATGTTGCACCTGCAGAGTGTGGGGAAGAAGGCTCTTTTTTTTTTTTTCCTGTCTTCTCTTACTCAACTTGGGAGAGAATTCACTTCAATTATGGAGCTAAGGAAATTTTCTGGGCCTCTGCTCATCTAAAGACCTTTTGTGCCAGAAATCAGCTCCCTCAGGCCCAAACATTATTTTGAACAAAAGCGCAGGAACAGGTGCATTCTGAACTGCTAGAGTTTACAGCGAATATTTTGAAAATGGATGACCTGAAAAGGGCAACGTGGATGAATTTTTTGCAGCACCCCTCTAAATATGCAAAGCAACTGGCTTGGCTGTTTTTCTATATGACACATCTGGATGCACTTTGTGTGTGGGCATTTCTATCAAGCACCCTGATTTCAACTAATGTGGTCTAAATTGAACACACAGCTTGAAGATGAGTTTATGGTTCTTTAAAATGAAAATGATGACAAACCATCCCAATGAGTGAAATCATGGACTTATTCTTCCCAAACACCGTGATCTTTCAAGGTCAGAAGACATACAGGAAAAGAAAAAAAAAATTACAATCTATTCAAAGCCCATTTTGTGAAACAGATAATAAAATCCAAAGACTAAGCTACATTTTGAACAACAAAGCAGCTCTTATTAAGGCAACAATGAGAATTCATATTAAAATTAATACACTAACTGGAATCATTTACATGATCCATAGAATGGAGAGCACACGGCAAGATCCCAACTGCTTGAAAATGAAGAAGGAAAAAAAAAAGAAAGAAAAAAGAAGAGAAGGTCAACTTCTGACCCACAATTTAGGAAATTATTCCATTCCTAGGGCAATCAGCCTGTCATCCAAATAATTCCCTGCTCACTCATTACAGGAAACGATAATACAAGCCAAGTTGTCTGTCTGAAGCTGCTATGGCATTTTGATATACAATAATTTGGCCTATGACCTTCAGTAGTTGAGTTCCCAATGTACAAGATTTTCTCAAATGTTTTTCCTAACATGACTGTACATATTAAGGACTAGATAATATAGAAACATATGCCACCATATCCACTTCCCTAATCCCCCCCAAAAAATAAAAATGAGAGAGGAAAATCTTATAAAGAATCCAAAATGAATATCAAATCATTTTCACACCTCCCAACAAAAAACATCTGGAGTGAAAAAGCAGAATTCTCATTTAGTCTCAAGGAAACACAGAGACCTCACATGTGGATACAGTGTTACCAACCAGAAAGAAATTCATTGATTTGGTTCCTAAAGCTATATGTTTCTCTTTCTCTAAGTTATATATTCAAAATACATTCCAACTTCGAAGAGGTGTTCTTTCAAGCACCTCCTGACCACCCAAAGCTGATTTGGATGGAGTTCTTCTGTCTTCCTCAAAGTCCCATGCATAGCCGTACCCAACCACTTCTAAATCGTGTAACTTCTAAACTGGCGCGGCACTTGGACATGTTTGGAGAGGCCACTGCAGTGCTGCGTTTCTTTTTGTTTTTGTTTTTTTACGGAAAACACATTAACTTTATTATGAGTGCAGTTTAAAACCAGAAAAAAAATAAGCCACAACTAATGCATGGCAGAAATAATGTCATCATGGTGTTTGATCTGTAATATAAAAACTGATTTGGTGAGACTGGTAATTTAATGTCCAATGATCAGATAGTGAAATAAATCAATGAATGAGAAAAAAGTATTCCTTGGTTAGACTCCAGAGTTCCAAGGCCATTCTTTTGTTGTGTAGCACCAAACATAATGACTGAACGTACTGAGGAAATGCTTAGTAAGTTTGACGAATAAAATAATTAATGGGTAAATGTTGTGAAGATGATGGTTTGAAGTCCATGTTTAGGGCGAAGTAAAATAGCATAATACCGGTCCATCATACTTGTCCTCATGACATAATCTAGGGGGTGCTAAGCCTCTGTTGTGTGATAACCATTTCCCTATGCAGCTGCTGTTTTCTTCTCCAGGTTGGCAGTGTATTCATCATTCTCTTCAGCACCTTTGTCTAAATATACAACCTTAAGAATGTTTCCCATGCATCACAAAACAATTCTGCTTGAAGAAACCTAGTAGGGATAGGTGAATCAATTATACTAACATAAGTAGGTGAACAGAATTCTGTCAGTTGCTACTTGGGAATGATTCAACTTACTTAATCATCCAGAAAAATTAAAAAGATATTTTTAATACCATTAATAGTGATATTGTTGTAGAAGACAACGAGAGATTTTCTTAGATAATGTATCTGCTGGACTTGTCTCATAACCTCCCAAAGTCAGGCTAGAATTGATCTTATGAGGGATTTTTCCTCATGTACTCTCGTCCCATATTGCTAAACCCCTTTCTAAGTTCATCCACCTCACTTGAACGAAGGGGAAGCTCTTCAAACCAGCACCTAGTCTCCCATTTTTCCTTCTTCTCTTTTCTTCCACAAAATTAATCTGCTAAACCCAGGACATTGTGTACACTAGGTACACAATAAACCTCTGCTGAACTAACTTATTTCAGCTCTTTGATTCTGAGGAAAGATATAGCTA
>PVKY010008018.1:0-14421 GCA_004027775.1 Bradypus variegatus
ACTCCATCCTTGTGATCAAATTCATCACCACCACCCCTTCCTAAAAAGCCAGCTGAAAAAACAAGAGCCTCACAAGGCCAAGGAGAATTGTCCGACTTTTAGGTGAGAGCAGCTGTCTTTGCTGACCTGATGCTCCCCCCCCACCATGGCAAATCCCCCTTCTCGCTGGCCGGCTATTTGTCCTCCCTGGAACTCAGGGGAAGGTGACCTCGTCCCTGTGCCAAGGGTATGTGCCGTCCAGTCTTGGGCCATCACAGTGAACTACTCTTCTTGGCAGTGAAGGTGTAGGGTTGGGCAGGTAGCCCCGTTCTGGAGCATGAGACCCCAGTAATGGTCTGTTGGGGCCTTAAGGGAGGCAGAGGTGCGGTTTCCTCTGTGGCTCGGACATTGCCACATCTGGACATGACATCCAGAGCTGCTACAGTCCCCTTGTGACCACAAGTGGGGCCAGCCAGAGGGTGAAGCCGGGACGTGGACGATGAGCTTTGAAAAAGGTGGAGATGAATTGACTGATGACTTCATTGGGCCATTGGCTCAACCAGCTCTGAAACTTCGTTCCTCCTTCCTTCACGGTCGGATGACACATTCACTTACTCTTGGGGGTTTCGGCCAACTGGAGACAAAAGCACCTTAACTGATACTCTAGCTGTGTCATTAGGTAAATGACTTAACTTTTCAGTGCCTTGTGGAAAATACAGTGCCTATTTCAGAGTTACTGTAAGGATTAAGCGTGTTTACTTACAAGTACTTCGTGTGGTACGTGTTACGTCATAAGCCCTCGAGAAACATTACCCCTTACTATTGCCTGGGTCTGATTCTTACTATGTTTTGAAACATCGTACTTTTTCATCACTTGGGAGGGGGGACTATTAAAGCATAGCAGTATTCAACGAGGGAAAGCTACTTTTACAGTAAAAACCTTTTAGCATCCCAAAGAACAATTTTTAATTAATCCCACTAAATTTCAAATATCCTTCCACACACTCGTCACTGTTGATGACAGACCTCACGGCAAGCAGCTCCATTATTGGGATGGGGGCGGGTGCATCACTAAAATTGTACATCTCAATTTCAAAGACATTTTCTGGAGTTTTTCTACAGAAAATTTTATGTTAGTCGGCCCTAATTATTTCAGGAGTCCATGTTTCTTTCTCATTAGCACAGTACTGCTGGAGAGGCTCTCTGCACACTCTTTCTGGAGAATACAAAACTCTGGCCATTCTCCCCCAGGCCATTTCTGAGGGCTGTGTCTGCAGTTGGCAGTCTTGCAGGATGACGTAACCTTGAAGGATGATGAACCTCTGGCTCCTATCAGAGTGCTAACTCCCCCAGGCTCACGGAGTGCACCAGAATCCATCGTGGATTCTTTGAGTCACACCCCTGGGACTTGGGGGGCATAGAGAACCAACACAAATAAACATGATACTCAAGCAAACTGCTTTGGCCGTGATAGCAAAGTCTTTTGTCTCCGACCCAGGAGTCTTGTGTCTTTTCCAACAGTCAAGAAAGAGTAACAGACTAAGTAAACAGTAACAGTTAGCTTGTAAATAGGAGGAGATCTCAAACCATGCCCAGTCCTCAACAGGTATCTGGCCCATAAAATCCTCTCCATAAATGCCTGCTGTTTGAATGCCTTTACAAATGACAACAGTGAAATGAAAACGATCAACTGAAAACATCATCAAGATTTATGGTTTTGTCTACCTAAAGTCTACAGCTATCTTTGAAAATCATTTCTGGAAAACCACCATGTTAAAATGAAGTATGATACTGTACTGCACTACAGAAATAGATGAATCATAGGATCCATTATTGTCAAAGTTAAATAAACACACTTTTTAAGGCAGTTTATAGAACATTGGGAGAAAAGCAATTTTTAAGTAATAATGACATAAAATTTCTGGGAAAGGGCCCTTAGGTACTTTTCAAAGTTGACAACTATTCACATTGTACATGGGATCATTTTTTTTTCTAGAATATGTGTTTTAGAAATTTTAAAGACATTCTCTTCTATGATACATCTGGGAATCTTTTAAAACACAAAACAAAAATGAAATCATTACATCTCCAAATAAGTGTGCCACAAAAATATAATAAATAAAGGTTTCACATCTCACATCACCTACCACAAAAAAGTAATTAATTAATTAATTAATAAGAGTTTCAGCGTTTGGTAGGCCTTTTTCAATTCTGGAGGCAACATATATCACACTTGTGTATGTTACTTCAACCCATCTTCCAAGACACAGCCAGGGCTGCCAGTTTCTACTGGAGACCACAGTAAGAGGAATTTCTGCTGCAGGTCCAGGCTGCTGAGCAGGCTGCCTTTCTGTCCAGCAGATACAGCAGCCCTCAGAGTGTAAATGACAAATAGGGGTGATCTATGGAGCCTCTGGCAAACACCAACGAGAAAATCACAGCACAGACCTCCAGGATTTTGGAGCAAAATTTATGCCCTTGTCTAACTGTTCTCCTGAGATACAGCTTCTGGCTTGCTACTGAGCCCTGGTAGAGGCTGCATGCCAACTCATGGGACATCAGGAGACCGTATAGCCTGAGTTTCCCACAATGAACTGGGTCTCCTCTGACCCACCAAACCATAAGGTTGGCCGTGCACAGCATCAATCGATCATCCAGTGGGAACAGTATCTAAGAGACCAGGCTCAAACAGAAGGACAGAAAGTGGCATGAGCAGGTAGCTGAGATGTTAACACTGATTCCTGCTGTTTTGCCTCCTCTGCTTAATCCATACCTACAGCCTCATGGCAAGTTCCTTAGAACTGGTTGACTGGTTAACAGAGGTAACTGCCACCAGCAGGTAGACACATGCAGTCTTACAGCTCCACTCAGAGCTGACCCTGAAGGACAGCAGGGAAGGAAAATCCTCCCAGTAAACAGACCTTCAAGAAGTCCATTGGGCTGTCCACATTTTTGGATGAGAGATGGCCAGAAGTACATATCTACACCTATTTAGGGCAGGTGCTGAAGTTTGGGCTGTATGATCAAGGAGTTGGAGGGAAAAAATTTGAAAGGTTGGTGACAAGAAAGTCTGGGGAAGAATTCTGTGGATGAGTCTTTAAGAAAAGGCACAGACTGTAAAGATATTTGTGCCTTATGTGGATGCTGACCAAAGGTCTTCCACTGCAGATAAAGGACTCAATAATCAGGTCGACAAAATGACACATTCAGTTTTCTCCACAGTAACCTCAGTGCCCAATGGCCCTTGAACAAAACGGCCAAGGTGGCATGGACGAAGTTAAAGCACATGGGTCTCTACTGGCCCTGATGTGGTGGCACTAACCAGGAGGCACCTGGGCAGGTTGACAGCATGGACCTCCTCCCATTCTGAAGGAGACAGAGACTCATCCTCGCTGGAACAGGCGCATATTCTGGATATGGGTCTGCATTCCCTTCCCCCAGTGAATCTGCCAGAACTACCATCCACGGTCTCTCAGCAGCCCTTACCGCCATCACAGTATTCTGCAATGCATTGCTTGGAACTAAGGAACCCATTTTTTAGTAAGGGAAGTACTGCGATGGGCTCGTGTCCATGGAATTAACTGGTCATATCACATACCCATTGCCCAGAAGTGGCTGGCTTAATAGAAAGGTGAACTGGCTCATTAAAAATGCAGTTAAGAGAAAATACCATGACAGGTTTGGGTTCTGTCTTAGGGATGCAGTATATACTTTGAATCATCATATGGTGCTCTCTCTCCTGCAGCAGACTACATGGGTCCAGGAGTCAAGCAGTGGGAATGGAAGAAGCTCCTCTCACTATGATGCCTACTGCCCCACTCACAACTTTCTGATCCAACAACTTTAAGATCTTTAAGATCTGATGGTTTGAAATGAAGGTCTTAGTTCCCAAGTGGAGAATCTTCCACCAGGAAACACAGCAATGGTTCCATTGAACCAGAAGATGAGACTGCCACCCGGCCATCTGGGGGTTCTTAAGCCACTGAACCAAAGGTAGAAAAAGAGGTCATTCTATCGGTTAAAGTGGTTGATTCTGATTTCCAAGCTGTTCATACACAGTGGAGTTGAGAAGGCCTGTGTCTGAAACCCCAGGGATCCTCTGGGGTGCCTCTTAGAATTTCCATGCTCAACCAACAGTAAAGAGGCTAATGGAAAAATACAGCAACCAAAAAAGGGCAGGACTATTGAGAACTCTGGACCCAGCTGGTGATCCACCCACCCTGTCTGCACCATTCAGCAAGTCTCAGCCTCTTGGCTGTAGGCAAGCACCCTGCAGCCCAGCTCTAGGATGTACCTTCTGGCAATTTCTTTGCCACCAGCTGTCTGGGAGTTTCTGTGGTAGAAATGCCCTTTCCAAGGTGGTTTTAACCTCTGCATTTGGGGATATGGGGATGGAGAATTCTTTTAAGTTCTTGGTTCCCTCCCTATTTAGTCACTCTTGCCCCCAGAGACATTTCTATTACTATACTCCTTAGTCTGCTTTCACAACCATTAGCAGTTGAACACCTTCTACTACTTAAAATTCTTATTAAATATTCTCTGTTCAAATGCCTGGTGTGGTTTCTCCTTCCCATCTGGACCCCAAGTCCTACATCAATATAATAAAACCAAGAGCATAAAAGCTACACACGGCCACCTGAACTTGCCCTGATGTTTTATGTTCTGTATCCCTGCAGTTGACAGGTGTAGACAGCATCCCTCCTGGTCCAGACGGGTGCCCCTCACTTCCCCAGACTAAGCTGCTCCTTTTTACTCTTCAACTTCACTTTTTATTAAGCTGGTATATTTACTTTTTTTCCTTCCCATTTCAAGCCAATGACCTATCGTGGGTTGCAAGCTTCTGGAGTGAGGATAGTTTCTATCATAAATACACACACACACACACACACATATTAGGATATGATTTAGAAACTTAGAATGTTTTCAGTTACTCCTTCTGGTGCCACAAATGGAATATGCAATAAAATATTTTAAAATCATGTCCAGTAATTTTATGGATACTTCCTCCAGGGTGTTGAAAAATAATATTAGTTCCTATTTATTAAGTGCTAAATTTGTACTTGTACTTTGGTAAGACAGAGGTAGTAATGCACATATTTTCCACTCAGGTAATCCTCCCTGGTTTGAACTGGATCACCCCAAAATGACACGTTCCAGTCCTAACCCCTGGCCTATGAACGTGACTTTATTCGTAAATAGGATCTTCAAAGGTGTGATTAGTTAAGATGAGGCCAGACTGGATTAGGGCAGACCCTAACCTAATGTGACTGATGTCCTGATGAGGAGTGGAAAATGTGGGCAAAGACAGACAGACAGAGAGGGAGAGACAGAGAGAGAAGTCCATGGGACAGATGAGGAGACAGAGTTACCCCACAAGCCTTGCCGGCCGCCTCCAGAACCCCACACACGTCAGAGGGAGCACGGCGCTGCCAACACCCTGGTTTGGGCTTCCAGCCCCCAGAACTGTGAGACAATGAATGCTATTGTGTTACGTCATCTAGTTTGTGGTATTCTGTTACAGCAGCCCCAGCAAACTAAGACACTCCCAACAGCTATGGGAGAGATAGTAAACCTTCTTGTTTTAAAATTGTGATAACAGAGGTTCAAAGAGAGCACATAACTCGCCTAAAAGCACAAGCTGAAAGTGGCCAGTACTGCACCTTCCTCGTGGGGACACATCCATAACTCCACTGTCCCCTCCTGTCCTAACTTTTCTATGTCTGATGCAGAAAGATCTGGCTCATTCAGAATCTAAGTGAAACAGGTCAGTTCATTCTTCAGCTTTTTTTTTGAAATTTCAAATGTCTCCAATTTTAGATGACAAATCCCCTGCCTAGAATGGAAATCCACACCCCAACAAATTAGCTAAGTGGTTCCCACACAGTCCCTATTTATAGTCTCAGCAATTCTATTTCTGAATAAAATGTTGGGTGTTATGCATAAAACACAGTCTCAAAAAGATAACAATTATGTCTTTAATAAATTAAATACAAATAGAATATGTTAATTTATTATAGAAAACATATCTATGAATATTTATTAATAGAATGCAGTGACAAATCTCCCTGAATCCCAGAATAGTCAATCCTAACAAATGCTCATTAATGAATGAGTCAATGGAGATGGCATTAAGTGGGCTAAACTTTCACTATGGTTAACTGCTCAATTTTAAAGAAAGAAAAAAATCACCTCCCTTTCTTCTTCAGAGAACACGCATCTCTGGTGTGCCCTCAGGCTGACAGAACTCTTGTCTATGGAGGCCACTTCCAGGGACCTCATCAAATCTCATGATTTTAAATACCATCTTTGTGCCAATTACTCTCAACTGATGTAGCCAGCACTGAGCTCTCTGCTGAACTTCAGAGTCACATAACCATTTACCAATTAACAGCCTAAACAGATGTCTAATAGTCATGGCCAACACATCGTGTCCACAACTAAGCTGATGACATCTCCCCAAACTTGCTCCCCTTGCAGTTAGTGGCAATTCCACTCTTCCAGTTAATCAGATTAAAATTGTGGAGCCTTTCCCATCTCACACCACCCTTCAGAAAATCCCACCACCCTGCCTTCTACAACCACCTAGAATCTGATACTTCTCCCCACCTCCAAGGACCACTCCCACCAACATTGTCTGTCATGAAGAATATTGTTAGACCCCTAAGGGGTTTCCCAATTCCCAGTGGGGTCTTCCTTGGCCCCCAGCTCTCAAATTACCCCCGGGACTGCAGGGGAAGCCGGGGCCTCCTCACCCACAGACAGGCGCTCCGACGGAGGAGAAAGCAGTTCAGGCTTCTGTGGCCCCTCATTCCCGCAACGTGCACGAATTGAGCTCCTGGCAGTGTGTCCACTGAGCCGTCGGGGCGTTTGTTGGGGAGCTACACCCCACGCCCCTCTGAACGTGAAGGAGTCCAGGACACGAGGCCATTACTCACAATAAACCGGAACAGGGCGCAAGCGTGCGAGGCCCCGGCGCTTGCAACCTCCTGGGACCACCGGCGCCGGGCCTGGGAGGTCCCCAAGCTGAGCCCAAGGCGCGTGGTTGAGGGGGTCTGGGCCGCCGGGAGCCTCCGGGGCGCGACCTTCATTCTCACCCAGGAGTTGCCTCAAGTGTGTGGGGGAAACTCCAGAGGAGCCCACCCAGCACCCAGAGGCCCCTGCCGTGGGTATCGCAAGTTCCCCCAACCAGCTCACCTAGTACTCTTAATAGGTTTTTAGGGAAAAATACATTTTTCTGGAAACATCACCTTGGCATTATCTAAATAAACATCCACCTGCCGCAAAGCCGGCAAAACAGGACTAGGAAAGGCAGGAAATACAAAAATGAATAAAAAATACCAACAAACATTTACCAAGTACTGTGCACAAGCAGATTACGAAGATGAAGCCGTCGAAGGGCCACGGAACCCTGCCAAGCTGCACCACCAAAGGGTCGCCCGGATCTGAACCCGCGCACGCTGGAGCCCAGGCCTGCGGCTCCCAGGAAACACTGATACATTTAAGACACCCAAACAGAGAAAGAAGAGTACGGGGTACCAAGGGCCGGAGCTGGGCTGGGCGCTGGAGTCATGAATACCGGGCACGGGTTCCTGCTTGGGGTGATGGGTGGTGGTGAGGGCAGCACAACGTGAGTGTGATTAACATCACTCATTGTGGTGTAAATGGGAAATGTTTAGGATTTACAGAAGGAGGGAGGAAGGGAGGGAGGAAGACATCAGTGAGGCCGGGTCACCTGGGGTTGAACTGGAACTGCTCGATGGAGGCCGTGAGCCCCTCCAGGACCCTGCGGCACTCTTCCGTCTCGGGCGCGTCGCCCAAGCTCGCCATCGGAGCCGGGGCTGCCCGCTGCGCCGTGCGCTCCCGCCGCGCCGCCCGCTCGGGGAGTTGGCGCCCGGAACGCCGCGTCCGTTGCCATGGCGACTCCCGGGGAACCCGCGCGCGCGGGCCTGGCCCCGGGGCTGCCCAAGTGCGCGGCGCGGCCCTCCCCGGACCACCCCGCCCGGCCGAGGCTGGCGCGTCCCCGGCGAGCGCCAAGCCTGCAGGTGACCCTGCTGCAGCCCCCGCAGCCCCCCAGCCCCCTCCCTGCCTCCCTCTCGCCTGTGGTGCACCCGCGCCCTTTGCGGCGGTTCCGGTCCTGCGCGCCTTCCTCCGCGGACCCCGTCTCCACGCACGCGCCAAGCCTCCTGCCCTCTGCCTGGCAGAGGTCACCCTCTTTAGGGTGGAAAACGGTGGATTTTCTAATGATGATGCATTTCTTACAGTGTCGCTCTCAGAGCAGCGGCACAAAAAGGGGAAAGCTGGCGGGCTGTCTCCGCCTGCCCCTTTACCTCCAAGCGTAGGCGTTCCTGGAAAAAAATAATTTTTGCAGAGATTGAACAGACCTACATTCCTAGGTAATGTGAAGGTCAGAACGCTAGGCGATGACGTCGTGTGGAATTCGTTTTTCCTCAGTTTCTGTAGAAATAACAGAAGTTTCTTCCTAGTAGTCAAAGTGTTGCCCATCCTTTGTTTTAAATCATAGATTATTTACTGACAACTAGTGAGACACCTATTTCTAATATTAGTATGTCATTGATCTTAGAACTATCCACGTAGTGTCTGCAGGAATAAACATTTTTTTTCTTGTCTCTCCCATAAAAATGAGTTGGAAACGGTGATTAGTTTGTATATTGGAAGCTCAAAATAGAAAAAAAAAATCACTATAGCATCTCACTATTCTTATATTTAAAGATAAAGGTGAAGAGTCTCCAGTGCCAAAATAATCTGGGAAAGTCTGCTTTCTTGGGGAAGATGAAGAGAGGTGAGAAAAAAGAATTGCTTTTTCTCTGTGGAGGCTTTTAGTTTTGAAATCTAACCCCAAGGTTTACTATTATAGCCTTGGGAAATTTTTATCTTATAGTCAAAAAGAATTTTAAAAGAAAGAAATTTATTTATTTACACTACATTTATTTCTTAAGTGATTTTTTAGCATATCACATAGAATTTTAAAAATAAAGGGTAAAATGCCAAATTAAAACTAAAACCCTAATCTGTTTACAGCTGGGCCAGGATAGTGAGACAAATGGGGCCGGCCATTGGCCGTTTTGCTCGTGCAATTATAAATAAATACTTGCCTGCCAGGGGGCAGAAGCCCTGAGTCATGCGTCAGCTCTGTGCTGGTTGTTGACTGACAGCAACTAGGGACTATCTGGTGACGCCATCCCCGTAAAAACATGGCCGGAACACAATGTCTCCGTAGAAGACATGCTATAGCATATCATGGAGTTTCAGATTTCAGTATCTAGGAGACCAAGCTATGGTAATGATTGTTTCTGAAACTATTAACTATATCCACTTCTCTGCTTGTCAGTTACCTGTGTTTCTTCTCCAAGGTGCTCTGGCTTATAAAACTGTACATTTCTGATCCAGTTCTCACTTATAATAACCAGGGTCCTCACTGTTAATGCATTTGCCAAATTATTAAATCCAGGCCTCTTTTATCACATGCTGGTTTTGAGCTCTGGTGGGGGCAGGGGGGATATCAGCTTTGACATTTACTTGCTTTAGAACATTTGGCAAGTTATTTAACATCTCTGAGCCTCTGTGTTCTCGCAAGTAAAAGCTGGAGAATGAAACTTTTCTCCTAGGTTGATTGGGAGTCCTCTGCAAGGCCGAGCAGAGCTCACAGCTGAAAGCAGCTTCTTGCCAGATTTGTACCAAAGGGGGTAGCCGCCTTAGCCACCACTAAGAATCAAATTTTAAAGTTTTCTATCTTTTAAAAGTTGGATATTTTGTAAGTGAAAACAATTTTTACTTGTCAAATTAATAGGAGCTAGAGCACAATTTTAAAAATCAAAAATGCTTCTTCAGAACATGCATGTACATAAATGTCATGTGTACTTATATGAAAATATCACATACCGATGATTAAAAATGATACTATCTCAGGTTAAATAGCATGAGGACTTCATTAAGGGTCAAGTGCTGACTCTAAACACAGTAATTTATATATTCCATTAGGATATTATCAGTTCTATTGCCTAATAAAAGCCAAGAAGTTTCAGCTTAGGTTTGTAATTTAAATTCTTTCCAGATAATCATTATATGTAGACTGCCTCTTTTTCTTTTATCAGCAGCTGTAATCTATGATTAGGTGGTGTGGGCCCTGTTATGTAAACTTGTTTTATGTCATGCTTTGTCCATCCATAACCAAAGCTCTTAAATAAGGGTTTGGAAAGGAAATAGCAAGGCCCTTAGCCGGATAATATTATGCTGCTACAGTAAATATCACTAAGCCCTTTATGAAAACTCCTGAGACTCGATCATTTTAATATTTAAACTTTGCTGCAATTAGAAAGCATATCCACTCTTGTAAAAAGTCGTTGAGTGTCTGTCACCTGGCAAAGGCTGAAAACCAAGATGAGAGTCCAAGCCTTGATGTGGAATTTGGGGCTCTTCTTGCCAAACATCCTTGGGTGCTGTAGTAGGGGGTTTCTCTATTTGGAGACAAATCACAGCCACCACCCTTTAAAAGGTGAATACACCAGTAGAGTTTGACTACCTGCAGAAACTATCCCACCAGAAAGAGGATTTGTAAATCCACTGCTGAAGGAACTTTGGGAAACTGCCAAGTCCAGTGAACTGCCCAGGGTACACCTTCGTGACTGGAACATAACCTGGGAAAGCTGTCACACATGCATTGCAACGTATAACGAGGCAGTTTGAGAAAAGCTGATGTATAAATGGAAAGTAACCAAATACAGTTGCCATATTTCATCCAGGCTAATAGTCCCATCCATTGTAATAGCCATCATTGTGTGTGCCACCAAGAAAGAAAGAGACAACTGCCAATTACAATTACACCTGGACATATCATATTGTATTATATATCATCATTTCAATCATGTTAAAATGTGAAAAATGTGTATCTTGGAATTAATGCTATGAAATAGGTAATAAGAATTTATCAGACAGTGACCCTTTCTGGGGACTACATTTCAACAGATCCTAGAGGGATCTACTCCTTTGAGAAGTAGAATATTCATCAGGTTTTTCTGTAACGTGGATGAGGTATCCACTGAGCACCATCGAATCCTTTTTTCCCTATTTCCAATGTCAAAAGGCAGCCTGCCAATAATGAATTCAGTTTCTCAGGTACTGTCTTCCCAAGGAAGGGGTGATGTCAACAGCAAGCTTGCGATTTTGGCCTGATCAAAATGAACTGATAAAATGCCATGCTTAGACCCCGTGCACAAAGACCGACTCAGAACCAAGGGGACCCACTCTGTACCCCCAATTCAGGCTTTCCCTGGGCGGTGAGCTGCCCGCCACCCCCACCCCATTTGCTCTTCTGTGACTGCAAACTTATTCACTCTTCATTGTCCTTCAACTTCAGACTTAAACTCAGAAATGTGGTACCAAAAATTTCAGTTTAGCGATTTTGAGAACTAGAACAGAATGTTAAAACTGGGAGAATATTGTAGTTTGTGAAACCCAGGTTTGGTATTGCTATGATGTCTGTTTTTTTTTTTTTTTACTTGAAAATACTTCAGGATCTACTAAGAGTTGTTATTGTGCATGTTATGTAGGTTGTGCAGTCACCAAGATGTCAGCCAAGAGCACACAGTCCGGGGACAGCCACCCTCTGTCCGCCATCGCTGCTGAGGCACATCCCACATGGAGGGGGGGTGCTTAATGGCAGGAAGCTGTTGTCTACCAGTTTTGGAGCCAACATCACGGTCTCGACAGACCACGCTTTCCCTCGGAGCTGGCGTGCCACATCCCTGGGGTTCCTTGGTTGGTGTCTCGTCACCCGGTTTTCCTACTTCTGGCTTCTCCTTCTGCTCAGTTGTCTGATTCTCTGTCTAGATTGTCTAGATTTCCTTTTCTTAAAAGGACTCCAGCCATATGGATGAAGGCCTGCACTGATTCAATTTGGCCTCCTCTAAATAGGATCTTCAAAGATCCTATTCACAAATGAGTCCCCACCTTAATTAATAATCACATCTTCAAGGGTCCTATTTTCAAATGGGTTCACACCCACAGGAATGCAGATTGATTCTTGAACTTCTTTTTTGGGGGGTCTTGATTCAATCTTCAACACCCATACTGCTCAAATCAAAAAGCCCACACTGCAGAAGGGTATCACCTGCTCAGGCTGAAAGCCAAGATGAGAATCAGTGGGGAGTTTGGGTATAAATGAACCTGCTGTGGAATTTGGGGTGACTGCTCCAAGTCCCTCTGTTGATCGTATCTGGATCAACGAGCCAGGTATGCTGATTCATCCACTGAATGTCAGAAATGGGTTTTATTGGTGAATATAGTGACCTGTTAATTAGCACAATAAATGCTAGAAGTGGACTCTTGAAGAATTTAAAGATACTCAAGACATGTGGGTTAGCTAAACTATTTTAGACATACCTGCCCCCACCCCTGCAGGGTCTGGCTATAAGGATCTAGGAAGATCTAGAATATGCCAGATCTTGAGGGATGGTGCTTGAAGCTTTACCATAACAGCCCTTGGCCCAGCCATGGGTTCCTAGTTTCCTGGTATGTATTGAAGGGTCCAGGGATCTTGTTTCTGGAATGTGGTCACCTCTGCTTCAAATGAACCATCTACACCTGCTAGTTGTTGGGGCTGCTGTAATGTCAGAGGGGTGGGACTTCATTGAGCAACTGCAACAGGTTGCATAAACTCTTTGGGCCTGCTCGGTAATGAATTTTTAAAAATTAAATGGCAGAGACCGGCCTTTGAATAAGGTTGTGGGGAAATGGCTAACCTTTTCCCTCCTCTAACTTCTTCAGAGATTACAATATTCATCCAGAAGCACCTAAGAGTTGTATGTGAGCAAATTCAGTCAGTTTTCTCAGAAACCATAAGAAATAATGAGTTTCCTTGATGCAGTTGATTTTGGTGTACAGAGCAGAGACCACATCTGTCTTGTACTTCCTTGTAACCCCAAGGCCCAACCCAATGCCTTCCACGTAGTAGGTATTCAACAAATATTTATGGAATGGTCAGATGAATGGGTAACTCTGAATTCCTTAAGCAAGTATTGGGGATTGAACCATGTGCCCCACAAAAGACATGTTCAAGCCATAACCGCCAACTAGTAGGCACAAAACCATTAGTAAGGATGTTATTGTTAGTTAAGGTGTCCAAGCTGAATGAGGGTGGGCCTTAATCCAATAAGGCTGAAGTCCTTAGGAGCAAAAGAAATTGGACACGGAAGTAGGAGCTAGAAGTCAGCAGAAACCATAGGAGGAGATATAGAGAGAGAAATGGCACGTGACAGAAGATTGCCAAAACCTTACTCACTCCAGAGAAAGCCAGCCCTGCCAATAGAACTTGATGTGGGACCTCCAGCCTCCAAAACCACAAGACAATAAATTCCTGATGTTTGAGCCCAAGCATTGTGTGGTGTTCATCATGGCAGCCCTGGCAAAGTGAGACAGAGAGCTGCTCGTAAAGAGCTGTGCCCCTCAGTGGCTGGCACCGAGACCTAGTGGGGCCATCCAGCGTGAAGGCTGAGAGAGCAAGCAGAGGTGTCCACACTTGATGGCCGCAGGATACAGCAGCTGTTCCATGCCGGAGAGACCACTGTGTTCCGGAGCAGGCAAGAGGAAGCCCCCCTTTTCCACTTAGAAGTGAGGGGAGGCAAAGGATTGCCACTGATAATTTTCCACCAGGAAATTCTGGGTCTAGGTTCAAGACACCAGTTGAAGAGATTGTCTTGAATGAGAAACTGAAAAATGAAAAATTAATACGTGAGCCAGAGGCCACCATTATACTCTTTGCAGCGAATCCCTAATATTGATAGTAGTAAATATATTAGAAGGATGGAGAAAAGAACTATTACAGCAGGTCTAATACTTACTGAAGGCTACTGTGTGCCATGAACTTTCCTAAGCACTTAATCCTTCTCACATTTAGTCTGTTAACCCCAATTTAAAAGTGAGAGAACAGAGACACCCAGAGGTCTGGCTGCTTGCCCACATTCATGCCTTGTGGGTGGTTAGGCGGGGGTCCTCACCAGGCAGCCTGGCTGCAGATCTGTGCATGTTAATCATTTGCTCTTTGCCCACCCCAACTGCCATGAGGAACAAATCACTTCTCGACAATGTTAGAGGTGGCAATGGCCTAAGAAGCATTTTGAAAACTGTCTAGCACATACGGGCAACTTGATTCTGAATCTGTGCTGCTGGGGTTTCTGTAGAAAGCCACATCCATTAGCATGCAGTCTAACCAGAGCTCTGTTCCCAGGGAAATCCATCTCTGAGAATATGCTGGAAAACAAGACAGTGAGCCCAGAGACGCGTGCCACCATGGAGGCTGAGGCCAGTGTGCTGGGAGACCGTCTTAGCCTCTCATGCAGATCCCTGTGTCTGCAGCATGAGGTACAATTCTAACTGCCAACTCTGCTTTCTACCTCCACAGCAGCTTGGAATCAGCTGGAAAGAAGT
>PVKY010008019.1:0-14451 GCA_004027775.1 Bradypus variegatus
GAAAAAAAAAAAAAAGAGGAGCTGAGGTCCTAACCCTGGCACCTCCGAGTGGGACTGGCCTGGAAACAGGGCCACTGCGGGTGCAACCGGTGTAGACAAGCTCGCAGGCCCCTAACCCAGCAGTGCTGGGGCCTTGTGAGGAGGGGACACACGCAGGTGCCGGGAGGGGGCCCGGGGAGGGTGAAGGAGGGAGAGGTGCAGCCCTGGATGGGCGGGGGCATGTGGCGGCAGGGGGGCATGGGGCTCAGCTGGCCGGCAGCAGTGCTAGGGGCCCCCCCGGCACGGCCCAGGCTGTCCCCGCCTGTCCCCGTCTGTCCCCGCCTGCCCTTGGCTCCCAGCACGGTCAAGAGGAGCCTCTTCTGGGAAGAGAGCGGATCACGGGCTTCCAGCCCTGGTACAGCGGGCGGCTCTCTTCACCACTCAGCGAGGCCACGGTCACGGTCCCCCCCACCACCCAGCCCTGAGACTGCTTGTGGACACGGCCTCCGGGACTCTCCATCCCGGTACATCCTGGGCATGTCCCGGGGAAACAGGCCCAGGGACCGACAGTGAGGGCTGGGGACCCCCAAGCTGCACAGCTGCGCCTGAGCTGAGCCCCAGCTCTGCGCCTCCGGGGCCGTGCTCCATCGCGAGTGAGAGTTCAGGCCGCAGACGCTCCGTTTCATCTATGGGGGGGCTGCCGCGGGGCTTGAATCAGCCACAGTAGTGGGGTGCCCGGTGCCAGGGTGCTCAGCGGAGTGTCCGAGCTGGGTCCCTGCAGGAGAGACCCTGAGACAAGGATTCCAAGGCACGTGACCCATGTGGGAAGGGAGCCAGAGGGCCCTGGGAGGATGTGGGAGCGGGACAGGAGGGAGGGCGAGCATCGAGCCGGTGGCTGGCTGAGGGCACTCGGGGCCCGGTCCCATGGGCACCCCTGGGAGACAAGGTGGGCCAGGCACCCACTCGGAGGGGGTGGGCTGAGATGTTCACACACCCACCCCCCTTCACTCACTGTGGAGGGCTGTCCTAGGGCATGTGAATTCCCTGGCCCTGCGCCTGGCCCTCTCACAGCAAGAGGGCGCAGGGGGAGAACCACAGGGACTCGGTGTTGGGGACAGCAGAGGAGCATGGGGTCCCCAGGGGCACACACAGCATCTGGGTTGAGAATGGAGCTCTCGGACGGGCCTGGGGCCAACTTGGGGCCCGCGGCTTCTTGGCTGGGAGGCAGGTTCCTGAGCCCCTCCACGGCATCACTAAAGTGAGGGCAGAAAAACCCAGAGCCGTGGTGAGTCCACAGAGAATCTGGCAAAGGGTTGGAGCCTCCTGGGCACGTGGAACGTTCTCTTTAAACAGGGATTACTGCTAATAGCTTGAGGTGTTGTGATTTCCCAGCAAGCCTTTTATGGGGGACCAGCTGGGTCCCAGGGGTCCAAGCCCTGCAAGGCGGGGCTGGGGAGCAGCAGGGAGAAGGCGCCCCACATTGAGAGCCTCCGATCCCCAGTCCTGGCTTGGCCTCGGGCAGCAGGCTCTGGCCTGGTCCCTGGCCGGCTCATTTGCCAGCGTGGCCCACATGCAATCCCCCAAATGAGGCAGCCTGGGGGAGCAGCAGACCTGTGGGGAGCCCACTGGGAAGCCTGGGAACCTGCCAGAATCAGGCAGCAGGGGCTGTGGGGAGTTGGGACTGCAGGGCAGGGCTGCCCGTCAGGCCTGAGAATGCCAGAGAGGGCTGACAGTTGGGAACAGGGGAGAGCCTAGCCTGGGAAGCAGCTGGCATTTGGTGATCAGAGACGGCGGGGGCTTGGCTGGAGTCACACAGCCAGGAGGAGGCAAGGAGCTGGCACAGAAACCAGCGGCCAATGCTGAGTCTCACAGTCCCTCCCTGGCTGCTGGCACCCTGCCGTGGGTCCTCCTGATCCACTGAGGACAGTGAAGGGTTAACCCTGGCAGTGGAAGGAAGCAGGTGTGTCAGCGGAGGGTCCCAAGTGGAGGCTCTGCTTTGGCCAGAAAAACGCAACAGCACCAAACCCTTGCAGCGTGTGCCACTGTCACAGCCTTGAGACCGGAAGTGGCACTGACCCTCCTACTATCTGTGCTTGGCAGAAACAGCCCCTGAGGGCAGCCACACCCTGATCCCTGGCACCTGCGAGTGTCCCTTCAATGGCACAAGGAAAGGGTGTCTGCAGATGTGGTTGACTTAAGGATCTCAAGATGCAGAGACGGCCCCAGACTGTCTTGGTGGATCCCGATGAGAGGAGGTGAGGGAGATTTGACACACAGAGAAGGTGACGTGAAGACGGAGCAGATGGAGGTTCAGAGGCACTGGCTCGAAGATCAGGGTGGCGTGGCCGCAAGCCAAGGAAAGCTGGCGGCCACCCACAGCAGGGCCAGGCCTGGGCTCTCCCCCAGGCCCAGGAGGATGCGGCCCGGCCTGCAGCTTGAATTTGACCTGTGGTTCTGATTTTGGACATCTGGCCTCAGAACAGCAAGAAACAAAACCTCCATGGTTTTAAGCTGTCTGGTGGGCACTGCTTTGCTACAGCGGTCATGGGAATGTGCACCCTCTGACCCGATCCCGCTCTGCCAGCCGCTGGCTCAGTGCATTCAACGTTTAGAGCCCGAGCTCCCGCGAGCAGGATTTCCAAGCGCCCTATTTCCCACTGCACCCAACAAAGAACGACTGGATGAATGAGCAAAACGGTGTATTTTCATTTTTCAAAAGTCATAACAACTCTGCTAAATGTGGGCTTAAGTAGGTGCTTAGGAAAGTCCTGAGGGGGCCCCGCCAAATTCCCAAGGTGCTACCCCTGGGAACGGGACCATCTTTTGCTCCAGTCTACACTTCTGGGGAATTTAAGACCTTCTACAAGCGCCGTCATCAAAATCAAAAAGAGGAGACAAGCCAGAAGGAGGAAGAGAGCATCACCTTTCCCAAAAGCCCAGTTTCCGACAGAGGTGGCTTCGGGAGAGGGGTCCCCAGCTGGCTGAAATGAGGGGTCTCCATTTCGCAGGAGACTTGCGGATCCGAAGCCGCCAACCAGGGGGGTTTTGAAGGCCATAGGAGGTTCCTGCCGCGGGGCTGAGGAGGCCGTGGATGTCCAGTTGCCTTTGACGTGGATGAAAGAAGGGGCCCCAAGGGGTGTTGGGCTCTGATGACCTCAGAAGTTCACAGAAGGCATTTCTGACGGAACACCATGGAAAAGAGCAGCCATTTTTGTACCAACTCCCTATTCCACACCAGGCACTGTGGACCACTTTTAAACCTCTGTCCAAAATTTCAAGTTGGGGCCAATTCCTGGTTTGCGGGTGGGGAAACTGAGGCTTGGAGAGGGGTGCGGCTCCATGTTGCACAGCTAGGAGGCAGCAGAGCCGGCACGGGACTCAGATCTGAGCAGGTGGCCCGGCGGTCTGTCCCACCCCCCGGGCAACGCTTCATCAGGACGTCCTTGGACCCGGAACCCCGAGAACCCCCATGCTGGCAGTTCTTGAAAATGGCCAGGGAGGCCAACCCTGTCCCACGGCGGTCACACAGTGCCACCTGGTGGAGGACTCCGGTGCTGCAGGCCAAGGGCTCGGCCGGTTTCCTTGAATTCCTAACAAGGCTGGGAAAGAAGCCCCCGGGGCGGGGGCTGTCACAGCTGCAAATCAAAGGGTCGGTCCCTCCCGGGGGCGCCTGACAGTGAACCCCAGCCTTCCAGAACTAAACGAGACCCAGTTCCCTCCACAGCATCCTTCCAAGAGATCATCCAGCCTGGGCTTAAATACCTCCACCGATGGGGAGCTCACTCTCTGCCGTGTCTCCATTACCAAGTTGTCTCATATCTCCTTGCAGCATCCACCCTTTGCTGCCCTTCTGTCTCTGTAGAAGCTCATCTAACCCCTTTCCTTCCAACAGCCCCTCAGAAGTTCAAAAGCACTTTTCTCCTCCAGGCTGAGTGTCCTGCGTGGCTGCTCTTGGGGTGTGGGTTTGTATATTCCCCCCGGATCACTCTCCCCAGTTCCCCGCCTGGTTTGAGCACTGGCAGCTGAGGGGTGGGACGCGGACGGCAGAGGCCCCCTGTGTTACAATTTCCTCTAACTGGTTCTCCCCCTGACACCCGCTGTGGGTGGGGCCTCAGCTCAGAGGTCACCTCCTCAGGCAGCCCTAAATACCCAGGCAAGTGTGGCCTCCCAGGAACCCCCCACCCCAAGGTCATCTCGATTTTCTTCAGAGCCCTCACGCTCTAAAACTACACCGTGGTTCACGGTCAGCCCCACCTCACCCCCACCCAGACGTGGTGTCGACAGATCAGGGCAGTGTCCGTTGTGTGCAGCACTGAGTCCTGAGCTCCCTGGCCAGCAAAAAGGAGCAGTAAGGCCCTGGCGTCTGCTCCTCAGACGCTCCCTGTGCTGGTTTGAATCTGTATGTCCCCCACAAAGCCATGTTCCTTCGTGCACTCATGCAGGGGCAGACTTATTAGTCTTTTGATTGGGGTGGGACCTTTTGACTTTTTTCCATGGAGATGTGACCCACCAACTGTAAGTGAGACCTTTTGATTAGATCGTTTTCATGGATGTGTGACCCTGCCCATTCTGGGTGGGTCTTAATTAGATCACTGGAGTCCTTTAAGGGCGCTCACAGAGAGGAGGAGCTCGGAGAAGCTGAGAGAGAGATTTTGGAGAGAAGCTAAGAAATGTAATCCAGAGTTTGCCCCCGAGAAAAGCTAAGAGCTGACACAGAAGCTGATGCTTGGAGATGCTGGGAGACGCAGACAGAAGGACGTTTGGAGATGCTAAGAGATGAGGCCCAGAGTTTGACCCGGAGAAGCTAAAAGAGGACCCCCAGACACTTAGAGAGAAATGCCCCAGGAGAACCAAGCAGAGAGCTGAGAGAAAGGAATAAAGACAGAAGCCCAGAGACATTTTGGAGAAAGCCATTTTGAAACCCAACCCAGGAGCAAAGGACCTCAGACCCAGCCATGTGCTTTCCCAGCTGATGGAGGTGTTCCAGATGCCATTGGCCTTTCTTCAGTGAAGGTATCCTCTTGTGGATGCCTTATTTTGGACATTTTCATGGCCTTAGAACTGTAACTTGTGAACTAATAAACCCCCTCGATAAAAGCCCATCCATTTCTGGTATTTTGCATAATAGTAGCAAACCAGAATACAAGCCAAATACCCAGGGGTCATACAGGGGGTTTTCTTGGGGGCTGTGGCAACTCCCAGAAGGCCTCTAGCCAAGCCAGAGGGTCAGGGAGGGCTTCCCAGGGGAAGTGACCTTGGCATTAAGTTCTGAAGGACAAGAAAGCATTAATTACCACAGTGAGATACCCCATCCCACCCTCTAGGGTGGCTATTTAAAAAAAAATGGAAAATACCAAGTGTTGATGAGATGTGGAGGAATTGGAACCCCCAGACGCTGTTGGTGGGAATGTAGACTGGTGCAGCCATCGTGGAAATTTTTGGTTCCTCGAAAAGTTAAACCCAGACTTACCATAGGAGCCAGCAGTCCCATTCCCAGTATGTATCCAAGAGAATTGAAGACACAGTTCTGTGCAAAAACTTGCTCATGGAAATTCATGGAAGCATTGGGCCAAAAAGCAGAAGTAACCCAAACATGTGTCAACCGATGAATAGATAAATGAGATGTGCTCCACCACCTTCCAGAGTATTATTCAGCCACAAAGAAGGGTGAATCCCTGGGCATGAGCAACATCATGGAAGAAGTTCTGCTGAGGGAAATAAGCCAGAAGCTAACAGCCACGTGCAGGACATTCCATTTACAGGAAAGGCCCAGAACAGGCAAATCCACCGAGATGGCAGGTGGATTGGCTGCTGTAGAGCTGCGGGGAGGGGCGTGGGGAGCGGATGACGATGTACCTTCCATTCGGGTGATGGAAGAACATTCTGGAATTAGAGAGTGGCGGTGGTTGCATGATATTGTGAAGACACTAAAAACCACTGAACCGTATACTTTAAATGGTTAAAGTGGTGAACTTTATGTTATGTGAATTTTATTGAAAGAAAAGAAATTTTTAAAAACGAAAACACTAACCTGTGACGAAAGAGGGGAAGAGCTAAAGCCCCGAAGCTGCGGGACATCCTCCAGGAGCTGCAGACGCTGGCAAGACAGAGGCTGGGGCACGGCTCGGAGGCTGGGAAGGAGATGGGGAATTTCTCTGGACACAACTGTGTGACCTTGGGTGAGTTACTTGACCTCTCTGAGTCCCCCTGGCTGTAAAATAGGGGTCGTCTTAACTCCTCCCTCACAGTTCCCATCTGATGGGATTGCCAGAAGGATCAGATGAGTGGATGTTTGTAGAGTTCTTACATCGTCGGTGCAGTAATTGCTCAACAAATGCCAGCTGCTGTTTAGGGTGCATAAGAATCACATGGGAGCTTATTCAGAAAGAAGCTTCCCGGACGCCTCAAGAGACTGGCCCTGACAGGCGGGAATCTGGCTTGTTAACCCATGCCCCCCCACCCTGCCAGAGGGCCACTGTGACAGGGCTGACAGGGGTGGGCAGCAGGGGGCCCTGGGGGTGCCCAGTGTTGAGGGGCAGGCTGAGGACGGGAGGCCCAGATCCTGGGACAGGGCAAGCACAGGTGTGAGAGGGACAGGCAAGCGAGGACAGAAACGGAGGGAAGGCGGAGTTCCCGAGAGCGGCAACGGAGCACCCAGGGCCACTGAAGGGTAGAGCCGGGTGAATTTGATGACAGCAGGTTGGTTGGGGTGTTGGGAGAGCTGTGTGCATGGAGACAGGGACCGGGCCGGAGAGCTTGGGGCTTGGGAGCGTGGGAGGCGAGTTAGCCGTGTCTTGAAAGTGTCCAGATGCCACCAGAAACCTGCAGAAAGCCTCAGAAGAGAATGAGAGACCAGAATCCATAAATAGAAAAAAAGCAACTTCAAAAAGCTATAAAAACCTCATTAATATCCTCAGAGAACAGCCATCATACAAAAGGAAGTGGATGCAATGAAAAAGGAATATTCAGAGAACAGAGTCCATGAAAAGTTTATATATATATATATATATAATATGTTTTGTATATTATATTGTTGGCACAATGCATTTATAAATAAAAGATTATATTCTTATTATATCATAAATATATTTATATATACATATATACAAATATAGACATTAGAAGATAAAATTGAAAAGCTCTCCAAGAGCAATGAGATAGAATATAGAAAAGAAAAGTGTAGCAGATCCATATAGGACGGTCAACATTTGAGTTACGGAAGTTGCGGAAAGCAAGAACGGAGAAAATGGATGATATAATTCAAGAAAACTTCCTAGAACCAAGGTACAAGACTTTGCAGATTGAAAGGGCTCACCAAGAACCCAGAACAATGGATGAAAATAGATCCACATTAAACCACATAATCATAAAGATTAGGCACAGAGAGAAAATCCTACAAGCTTCCAAAGAGCGGAAAATGGATCCCATACAAAGGATTGGGAGTCAGACTGACTGCAGACTTGTCAGCAGCAACACTGGAAACTAGAAAGCAGTGGGGCAGTGCCCTTGAAATATTTGAAGGCAAACTACTCCCCACCTTCAATTTCACTCCCAGCGAATGAAACATCAAATAAGAACTAGAATAAAGGCATTTCCAGCCATGAAAGTTGCAATGAATTTATTCCCTACACACCCTTCCTCCAGAAGGTTGGAAAATTCGCTCTACCAAAACAAGGCAGGAAACCGCAAACCCACCTCTGGAGGAAGATAACGGGGGTCTGGAGGTGATGTGACGGGAGTGCCTGGGATGTGCGGGGAGAAAAGGCGGCCAGGCCAGATCGGAGCCGGACAGACAGCCCCGGAGAGATTTCTTCCCGGCAGAATGTGTGATACATGTGAAGGAATTACAAGTAGAGTCAGACAACTGGCAGAGGGTTGGGGTTGAAGTCATACAAAAACCAAGCAGTTATGGCTCCAAAAGCAAACAAAAGTTTGTGCGGGAAAGCTCCGGAACCAAGATTGTCCGATACGGGAGTCGCGTGTTGGGCAGGAAAGCCCCCCAGCACCCCCGACACGCGTCAGCCGGAGCCAGAGCCTGCCCGGGAAGGAGCGGGCTGGGCTCACAGAAGCCTCTGAGCCCCCGAGGGCTGCAGTGGGGTCTGCAGCTGAACACGCTCCTCGCAGCTGGGGAGCAGGCGCCTTCCTGCAGGGGATCTGCGCGGGGCCCTCCAAGGCCCTTTCATCTACTTGGCTCCATGTCCTAAACCTCACACGTGCAGGCTCAGGGTGGGGAGGGAGAGGCTAGAGAGTACCTAAAGCTCCTTACGTGGAGATACGGGCGTGAACAATGAAGAACCCGCCAGGAAGTTTGAGAGGGATTTCTTCTGGACGAGGAGCCACTGGGGAAGGGGAGAGTGTCCTTGTTTTTAATGAGCTGGCGGTTTGGAGCTGCCTGCACCCCGGAGAAGCATGGTTCTCCGGTCCCTCCCTGCAGGTATGGACCCCCTGAAGTAGCAGTTTTGGATGAGGTGACTTCAGTCGGGGTGTGGCCCAGCTCAATGGGGATGGGTCTTAATCCCGTTATTGGAGTCCTTTATAAGCAGAGTGAAATCAGACGGAGAGAGAGCCCAGACGGAGCAGCCAGAGGCTGAATGTGAGTGGAACCCGGAGCCGCCACCTGCCTGGCCGTGTGGCAAATGGGACTGAGGCTCGCCGGACACACGTCTTTGGGGAAAAAGACTCACCTGATGACACCTCACTTGGGACTTTCTTTTAGCCTCACAACCGTAAGCTAATCAATTTGCACTGTTTAACCTGATCCATTTCATGGAACTTGCTTTCAGCAGCCTAGGAAACTACAACAAGAACCATCAGGCCCCTTCAAAGATGGGCGTGTATAATTTTGAATTAAAAATTGTCAGAGCAGGACTTTCCTCAGGAGCTCCCGGGGCCTTGGTGAAGTTGACCCGGGAAATGCTCTTGGGGGGTGGCAAGTTTGCCAAAACGGGAGGCTGAGGGAAAGCGGTCTTGGGGGAAGCACAGGGAAGGGAAATTCAAGCAGAGGGAACAGCCTGTGTGGGTGCCAGGAGGCAGGGGTGAGCAAGGTGAGTTGGAGAACCAGTGATGAGATCACCGCGGTGGGGCCGAGTGAAGAAAGTGGGGGTGGGGGGCACCAGCTCATGCAAGTCCTTATTGGCTGCAGTGAGGAGGGGGTTTCATTTTAAGGATGATGGAAAACAGGAGGGGCTGGGGCTCGAGTAGGGGAGGGACATGGCCTGTCACACTCTCCAGTAGCCGCTGTGGCTGCCGTGTGGTCTTTTGGGGGAAGGTGGACACACAGATGCAAGCTGGAAGGACACACAGACACGAGCTGGGAGGTTAGCACGTTGTTCAGGCTGGCAGTGATGGCAGTGTGAGTAGTGACCATGGGGTGGGGAGACAGTGACGGATCAGGGACCCTGATTGCACAGAGTCAGCAGACGTTCTGGAAAGACTGAACGTGACCCTGCTCTGTTACCAGGCCCCAGGCCCTGTCTGCTCAGGCCACAGAAGGTTTCCTGAAATTCCCCTGATGTGGCCACCAGCCAGGTCCCAAGTCTCAGCACTACAATCCGGGAAGGGCTGGGGGAGCCTGTGTTGCCTTGAACCTCTGGAGACAGGCCCCACAGGCAGCCTCCATGTCCCTCACCTCAGTTCTGACAATCAGAGCCATGAATTTGCCGGTGAGGAGTCAGAGGTCTGAGTGGACCAGTGATTGCGGCCCTAGGGCAATCACACATCTCGTCTTGCTCTGGCCAGTCCCTGTTCACGCTCAGGTTCCTAGAGAAGTTATTAGTAGGCCCCTTTCGTCTCAGAAGTTTGCTGATTTGGATGACAAGTTATATCAGGGGCCAGATAGTAAATATTTTAGGTCTGAGGACCTGGGTTCTCTGTCGCAGCTACTTCACTCTGCGTTGGACAATACATAAACGAATGGGCGTGGCTGTGTTCCAATAAAACTTTACTCACAAAAGCAGGTGCCCGGCTGAATTTTGTTGGTGGGCCTTAGTTGGCAGACCGCTGAGTTAAAAGGTCACCTTCTTTAAATCTCAGTTTGGACCAGGGAAGGCTGTTCTCTTATGAAAATTCCCAGACCCTGGAGGCTAGGATTCCGGCCGAATTCCTCAGGGCCCCCTAAACTCTACGGCGCTGCCAGGGCTCCCTGCTCACCATGGAACAGTGGAGAACACGTCCCTCGGCCCGGCCAGTCCCTCCGCTTCCCGCTCCAGCCTCATCTTACTGGGTCTGCTCAGCAGCCCAGACCTCAGAGAGAGCGAGGGGGCAGACCAAAGAGGAACAGGGACTCGTCTGAGGTCACACAGCAAGCTGGGAGAAGCCCAGTTGGGGGACCCCAGACCAGGGTGCCCCACCCCAGCCCTTGGGTATGCCCCACCCCCATCTGCCCGGGGCTGAGGGTGTGGGAGGGGAGGGGCAGAACCCCAAGGGGGGACCGAGGCAGAGACCCCAGACCACACCAGCCCCCCATTCCAGCCACCGCTAATGATATACCCACACCACACACAGCACCCCATCACACCCGCAAGGCATGGCACCACACAGGCAACAGCCTCCACGCGGGAACTCTGCACACACACACTCCAACACACACAGGCCCCGATGACTCAAGGTCCCCGGTTCCAATGGGCTGTGTCACCATGACAACACATCCCCGCATCCTCACTGACAATGGTGGCAACAGACGGAAGGCTCAGAGCCGTGGAATGGCCCCTATCGTCCTCCGAGCCTGGGGCCTGGGTGTCCACTCTAGAGTCCCAGCCCGAGGCAGGCAGGGGCGTGTGCCGACGTTTCATGCACAGTTCCCCACATCAACCTCATGACAGTCGCCATTTGGGAGCCTCCAGGAGCCCATCTGACAGATAAGGAAACCGAGGCTCAGGGAAAGGCTCCACGTCCCCAGTGTCGAGTCACCAGCAGAGCTGAGCTGGTACCAGGCTCTGCAGGCTGCTGTCCTGCCCTTCAGCTGAGCCAGGGGTGTTTCTCAGGGAGGCCTCTGCTGCGCCCTCAGGGCTCTGCCCAGACCAGCTCTCACTTGTGCCTGAGTTGGCTCTGCCCTGGAGAGGTGGTGAGGTTCCTGTCATGAGCAGCATTCAAGCTGTAAGAACTGGTATGCAGCAGAGTCCAGCATCAGGGACAAGCTGTCGGACCAGGTAGACTAACATTAGTCTCTCTGTTGCAAATTAAAAAAAAATTACTGGCTTGCCTAACTGGAACGTCACTAGCTTCAGGAACAGCCGGATCCAGCTCTCGGATGTCCTCAGGAACCGGTCTCCCTCGATCTCTTCCCTCTGTGTTCACTTTTGCTCAGATCGGCTCTCCCCACCCTCGGTGGCCACCCCAGCTCCAGGCCGTAGTTGTTGGTCCAATGAACTCTAAAAGACCTCACAAGGTTGTGTGTGTGAGGTGGGGGGGTCCCAAGTGTGGGTGAACCCCAGCCCCAGCCTCTGGGAGAGGACCCTAAGTGCGCACAGTGTTCCTCCCCATGTTTCAGAACACCAGCTCCGAAACTAAACCGTTTAATTAGCAGTTACTACACCCCAGGCACTGTCCCACGCATCGCAAATGGTGACTCCCATAAGTCACACAGCAGCCCCGAGAGGCTGTAACTAGCTCCACTTTGTGGATAGGGAAACTGAGGCACAAAGCACTGATGTAACATGCCCAAGGCCGGGATGGAGCCACGTAGCCCCCAGGCCAGCAGGGCCCCCTCACAAGCTCCACCTCCGAGCCGGGGAGCACTAGTCTATCCAAAACCTGGGATCCCTTGGGATGTGGAGGGGAGGCCATGGCTCATCTGCACAGATGGGGCCTCACGCTCCCCGTCTGCAAAATATCCAGAGCAGAGGACACGTGTCAGCAGTGGACGGACACTCCAGCGCAGCCCAGCAGAGCTCCGTGCTACCCAACACGGAAGCCACTAGAAATGTGGTGCTTGGGGTCTGGGAGACTAAACCGTTGATTTAGTTTAATTTTAAGGAATTGAAGGAGAAATAGCTGCACAAGGCTAATGGGTAGTTGGGTGGCCCGACCCTAGGGTTTCAGACGAGGACTGGATGTTAATTTCTGGTTTGTTCCGTTCCTCACCCGCCCCTACCCCACACTCCAGCCCCAAGTAGGCAACTCTGCCCCAGCACCTCCTCTCCCGGGGGGTTGTGGGTCTCTCCCCAAGCTGGGACCAGGTAGGGGTCCCCTGTCCTGCCCATGGGCCCCCAGAGGTGGAGGCCAGACACGGAGGGGCCGAGGACTCTGGCACCACCTGCGGGTAAAGGGGCTGCAACGCTGTTGAGAGTCTACTTCCCACCGGCAGGGCGGGGGGCTTCGGAGAGAGTTCACGTCGGCTTACTATATAGAATGCACACGCTCAGCACTTGCATGTGGGTATGTGCACACCAAACCCTGCACACACCTTGTCTGCACACCCAGCCCCACACTCACGCGGGTGTGCACACACACATGCCCTGCACTCACCTCGTCCGCACGCCCAGCCCCACACTCATGCAGGTGTGCACACACCCCGAGCCCTGCACACACCTCATCTGCATGCCCAGCCCCACACTCACGCAGGTGTGCACACACAGGTCGACCAGCACCTGCTCACACCTCGGCCTGCCGCCAGCACCCTCTGGTCCTTGGCAGGTGAAGACCTGCCCAGCCCTTGGCTCTTGGCCCGAGGGAACCTGAGGCTCCTGGGAGACCCCCACCCTCCCCATCTCACCGAGGACCCGTGGGGGCTCAGGAGGGGTGGGGCAGACTGGCTCGGCCACTGCTCCTGGCACCCACCATGCCCAGGATGCCCCCTCCTCCCCGGCTGGCCTCCCTCCACCCTCCCCTGGCCCCTGCTGCCCACAGGAGTGCGGGATCACCCAGCCCTGGATGTGCCATGGGCAGGAAGGGGCCCGGGGCTGTGACCCTGAAATCCCACCACACCAGTGGCTGCCGTAACAAATTGCCGCAAGCCAGGCAGCTAACAACAGCAGAGTTTATTTTCTCGTTTCTGGGGGCCAGAAGTCCAAAATCAATGTCCACAGGCTAAAATCAGGCTGCGGGCCGGGCCGTGCCCCTCTGGGCCTGGGAGAGAGCCCAGACCTGGCCTCATCCTGTGCAGGCGGCCGCTGGCTTTCCTCAACTTGCAGCTGCGTCTCTCCGATCCTCGAGTCAGCGCCTGTGACCTCCCTCTGCCCCGTCTCCACGTCGCCTTCTCCCCGTGTGTGTCCCATCTCCCTCACCTCCTCTTACGAGGATCCACCCAGATAGGCCGGGCTCACCTCCCCATCTCAGGATCCTTAAATTAACCACACCTGCAAAGGCTCTTTCTCTTTGCCATCGGAAGGGACACTTGCAGACGCCAGGGATCAGGTACGAGAACCTTTCGGAAGGGTCGTCTTTTCAGCTGGCTATGGAGAGCCACACAGCATCCGAGCTGGAGCCCCAGACGCACCGACCCACCAGCTCCCACAACAGTTCTGGCTTCAGCCCTCAGGTGAGCGGTGAGCAGAGCTCAGGGACCTCCCAGCAGGGGTGCCACGTGTCTCGAGAGAGTCCCCCAGAATCTGGGCTCCCAGGGTCCGGGGAAGGGGAGAGGAGGTAACAGGGGTGGGGGACGGTGGGGCCCAAACCGCAGCCAGGCGCTGGGCAAGGCAGCTCTGTGGACAGCCCCTTGT
This sequence comes from Bradypus variegatus, assembly GCA_004027775.1. NCBI lineage: Eukaryota > Metazoa > Chordata > Mammalia > Pilosa > Bradypodidae > Bradypus > Bradypus variegatus. The sequence goes on from PVKY010008019.1 coordinate 13,638, forward strand.
CTGGGCTCCCTGAAGCCCTCAGTGACAGACTGGGAAACTGAGGCTCGCAGATGTAACGGCCGAGCTCCCCACACAGATAACCCTGTAGAATAAGTGCCACCGCTCCAGGCTGCAGAGGGCGTGACCCTCAAAGGGGAGACACGACACCCAGGATCACACGGCAGCAGTGGTGACAGGGGGCCAGGCACCGTGAGGCTGAGCCGAGCACCAGCGTTCGGGGGGGTTCTCCACAGGCTCCCCAAAGCCAGTGTGTGGACTGGGCTGGAGGGTGCCGGGCTGGGGGTGTGTGGAAGAGGGGGTGAGCTCTGGACAGAGTGGCAAGGAGGCTCCTTCCGGCCTGCAGGAAGCGGGTAGCTGGGGATGGAGGGACATTTCAGAGCACTTGCTCACGACGCAGGCAATGGGCCAGTGTCCTTTCGGGGTCCCAGGGTGGGAGCACCCTCAACGACACGTGGCCAGTCTTGGGGGGTTTCTCTCTAAAGCGTCCCTTATTTTCTCTACCATTTCTCCGGGGCCTGCTGTGTCCCCCTGCCTCCCCCCTGCTTCCCTGTTTCTTCTCATTTCCCCTGCTGCAGGCCCTGGAGGGCCATGGGGATGAGAGACGCAGGGGTTGGCGTGGCGGAGGACACCCCTTGTTTGTGGTTGCCAGGGGCAGCAGGAGGGGCCAAGGGCCCAGGAGAGCAAGTCCGGGGGGCGCTCTGGCCTCTGCCCGCCCTGTAGACCCAACAGCCAGCCTTGCACACGTGCACGAGCCCATCCTGCTGCGTAGACAACCCCACACACACCCACACGCCCCCAGTTCCCACCACCAGGA
>PVKY010008020.1:0-14467 GCA_004027775.1 Bradypus variegatus
CAATCACCCCCTCCCTTCCTTTAGGGTTTTGCTCCATGTGTTTGTGTTCCTAAATAATGTAACTGTGCAGTTTTGCCTGCCATTTATACAAATAGAGTCATAGTGTAAGTATTTTCCTGTGACTTGCATTTTTGTGGCTTAAAATTACATTTTTGAAGATCTGTCCATGTTCTTGACCATAGCTCTACACTATTCACTGTCAAAGCTGCAGAGAATTCCATTGTGGGACTAGACTGCACCTTGTTTAGTAATATTAATGTTTCTCCTATGTTTTTGGAGAAAGTCCATATTAAGAAAATCGTTGTATACCGCAGCCCAGTACATACACATGAATATATGTGACCAAAATAAGGCTTCACAGAACTGCTGAGCCCTAGAAGGTGATATGTTCCTTTCCAATCCATGCTAAAAGGTGACCTGCCAAGCCAGTGCTTTGATCCACTCACAGCTCGACCTGCACTTTGAAATAACACAGGGTGAGAGCCCTCCAGCGAGCGTGCAGGTCTGTGGCCCTGCTGTTCCCAGGGGGCTGCTTGCTGCACACCCAGTGGCTCGAGATGCCGTCCTCCTGGCTCTTCTCCTTACATCCCTCCTGACCGTTGGCTCCTCCCTGCTGCTTCCCGGCCATGCTCTAGCTATAGCCTTGCCCTTGAGGTTGCCCCATCTCCTGGGCTCTGATGGAGAGAGCAGCCCCCCGGGATGCTGGACCCGTATGTGCTGTAGCATTGCTGGTGCAGCTGGCCAGTGAGTGAGAGTGTAGTGTCCAGGGCCTGAATGCCTGGGCTCTAGGCCTGGCCACTCAGCAGCTGTGTGACCTCTGGGCAAGACCCTTGACGTCTCTGTGCCTCAGTTTCCTCATTTGTAAAACAGGGATAATAATAGTACCCCATGGGGTGGTGCAAGGATAAAATAATTTAATTTATTGTATGTGGGCTGTTATCATTACTGAGCTGTGCTGTGCAAAAGGGCCTGAGAACTGACCCTTTGCTAGTACCTCTGGACACAGTGGCTATGTTGGGAAGAGGTCGGAACACTGGGCTAAAGGAAATTGGGGTGTTTTAAAGTGCTGGTTTGGAGTCAGGCTGCCTGTAGTCAGGTTAACCAGCCAGTGGCCATGGCTGGTTGTTTAACCCCGTACCTCAGTTTACTCATCTTTAAGATGGGAGTAATAATAGGTCCTATGTGTAGGGTTCAGAGATTCACGTAAAGCTTTTAGTGCAGTCACTGGCCCTGCCTTCCACCCAGTTACCCGGCCAGAGACTCAGGTGATGACCTTTTTTTGTTTAAGATGTTCATTTTCTCACAGGACACTGACACCCCATGGGAAGGGAGCAGCCCCCTGGCCCCAGCTTCCCTCTCAGGAAAGGCCTGCGGCTCTCAGAACTGCTCCACTCATCAGCTGACTGCGGTGCTGCCTGGGGTCTCCCACACATGGTTCTGAGTGTGGGCAGCACCGGGGACGTCTCGCCTTCTCTCTGGTGGAGGCTGGTGGGGATGGGTGTTGTAATTCGGGTCCCACAGCATTCCTGTTGGCCTCAGTGAGGACCATGATATTGGAGTTCAATGTGGGGGTCATTTGAGCACCAGGCGTGTGATGCCCCAGAACGAACACCTTTTCCTTCTGTTCCCCGACGGCCAGCAGTAACTGGTTACCTCCTGGCCCACCCCATTCTTATTGCAGACATGGATGCAACGAGGAGGCGACGGTGTGGGGGGTATCCCCAGGCCACTGCTGCCCTCACCCGTGCCGGATCCTTCTCTCTTCCCACCCTCCACACCTGGTCAGCCAGAACCACCATCTCCCCCCAGCATCCCCTTCCAGACACCTCAGGGCTTTCCCAAACCAAAGTCAGGTCAAGTTTCCCTCCTGCTTGCAACCCTTCCATATAGGATTGAAAAATGGTTTAGCCACTTTGGAAAAGAGTTTGGCAATTCCTCAGAAGGTGGAACTTGGATTACTATGTGTCTCAGCCATTCCAGTCCTGGGTATTTACCCAAGAGAATTGAAAACATATGTCCACACAAAAGCCCGTACAGGAGTGTGCATAGCGGCATTAGTCATCGGGGCTAGGAGGTGGAGGCAACGTGTCCTTCAGCTAATGACTAGGTAGGTGGTATAACCATGCAATGGAATAGTATTCAGCCCTGAAAACGAACGAAGTATTAACACATGCTACAATGTGGATGAACCTCAAAAACCTTCTGCTAGGTGAAACAAGCCAGGCACAAAGGGTCACATATAATTCCATTTTTATGAAATATCCAGGGTAGGCACATCCAGAGAGGCAGAAAGCAGATTAGTGATTGCCAGGAGCTGGGAGGAGGGACTGGGGAGTGACTGTTAACAACAGGTATGGAGCTTCTTTTTGGGGTGGGGAAAATGTTCTAAAATTGATGGTAGTGATGGACGTATAATTGATTAGTATATTCACAAGTCTGAATCGTATACGTTAAAAAGGTGAATTTTATGGTATATGAATTATATCTCAGTAAAGTGGTTTCTTTAAAAAACAAGACAAAACCCTTTCATGTCTCCCTGTTACCCCCAGGGAGGAGCCCTGCTGCTCGGCACAGCCTTCCGGGGCCTTGGCGGCCTGGGCCTGCTGGTCTCTCCAGCCATGTCAGCCACCCCTGCCGCTTGCACTTAATCTTCGCTGATTCTTGCCTGTGTCCCTCTGCAAGTCTCCTTCCTTTTTGCCTGCCTGATAAACACCTTCCAGCCCAGTTCAGCATCTCATCTCCCTCGAGCAGCCCTGCCCACCGTGACTGAATGGTGATGCCCAATGATACGTAATTGTTCAGAGCAGAGTCTCTGGGGGTGGGTGTCATCTCAGCCCCCACCCCTCACTAGCTGTGTGATCTTGGGCTAGTTTCCTAACCTCTCTGTGCCTCAGTCTCCTTACCTGTAAAATGGGGATGCCTTAGGAGTTACTACTTTGTTGCATGGATTAAATGAGTTTATACATGTGCTGGACACATGGTACATCTGTTGGTTATCTGTCCCACTGGATGGTGAGCCTCATGGGGGCAGAGGCTGCGCCTGCTTTTGCCTCCCATTTATGCCCCTGTTGCCTCACACGGTACCTGGCACATAGGCACAAAATGATATCTGTCATTTGAATGAAGGGAAGCCACCTTCAGCTCCCATGTTCACCATCTCCGCCTATCTGCTCTCTGCAGCCCTAGAGGCTCCCGTGGGACGTGTTGCCGATGCTGGGACATCCCACAGCTGAGCACCACCCCTGCGTGGCCCCTGGAGTTAATGGCATCCCACATCTGTCAGGGTGACCACTGGGAGGGCCCAATGTGACTGCTCCCGTGGGCCCGCCGGGGTGGGAGCCGCGGAGGTGTGCTTGCCCTCCCTCCAGCAGCATGCCCGTGCCTCTGCACCCCTCCTTCTCCCAGTGCGGGCCTCTTGGCAGGGTGCAAGGTCCCAGGGCAGGGCCTGTTTGTGCTGAGGCCCAGCTCCTGATTGGGTGGATGCCCTTGATGTGGGGCAGGTAGGAGGGTGCATAGCGGTGGTGGAAGTGGCTGCAGGGGCAGAGAAGGGAGCAGCAGGAGGGAAACATTCCCGGCACTAGAGGCATCTTCGCCTTCGCCAGGACTGCAGCCTTGGGAGGGAGAGCTCTGCATCCATGGGTAGGCGATGGGAGGCTAGAGAGGGATGCTAGCATGGCTTCCTTCCCCGTTTCCATAGTGTATGTGTGAAGGGTGGGGGGTGGGAGTGGATGGAATGGCCCCCAACATTCAGAGGTCTTGTTTCAGGAGGTTGGGGGTCATGGGCGCTTTAAGCCGTGGCGGTGGCTCTTGGCTGGCGCGTCCTCAGTGTAGGACTGAGGTCACACATCGACTCCATCCAGTCTTGTCCCCAGGGCAGCCTCAGACCGCTGCAGGGTGGGATAGAGCATATCACGGGGATGTTTCAGCTTGCAGGGGAGCTCTGGGTGTTTGTGGGAGGTTTAATTCAACCAAGGCAGAGGACACAATTGAGCAGAGAACTGGAAAACTGCACCTGTTGAATTCTGAAGAACTGGGCTGCCCGGGGCTGAGGAAAGTGGGTGTGCTCAGCTGGTGGGGTGCTGGCTCAGAAGTCAGGGAAGGGCCACGTGGTAGTAGAGAAGCCCACAGCACAGTCTGTCTCCCCCTCCCCCAGATCTCCAAAGGCTTTGTAGATGACTATTCCAGAAGAACCAGCCGCCATCTGCTGATCTGTTAGGGAGATGGGGAGGGGGAGGTCCATGCCCCCTTCTGGACTCATGTCCCTTGGATGCAGCCCCCAGAGCAGAATCGGGAGGGAGAGCAGCTACTTCTGTAGGATGCGTGCCCATGGCCTCCCTCTGCATTTGTTCTCCCCGTCGCTGGCCCCCGAGTGGGAACAGAACTGGATGAGTCCAAGTTGCTCACTGCCTGCGAATTGCATCAGTCCCGCCTGGCAAGCTGGAGTGGGAGCCTGTTGCTATGGTGACCACCTGGCTGCAAAGCAGTGAGAAGGATGTGTTAGTCGCAGGGTGTGGTTTCCTCGCCTTGTCATGCTGCCGCCTGAGAGGCGCACAGGTCTGCTGGGCCTGTGTTCCCAGCCCTTCCCCGGGGAGACGTGTCATTGGCTTGGGTGGGCACGAAGGGGCAGCTGCTCTGCGGGCCATGTGGGCATTGGCCGGGGGTGGCTTGTGGGACAGAGGGACCCAGCGGCCGTGCCAGGCCCTCTTGGAGCACTTGTTCCCAAGCTCCTCCCTTGGCCCTTCTGCCTAGTTTTGGGGGGTGGGGAAACCTTTGACCAAGTAAACCAGATTCTGAGATTCTGGGGGAAGAGAGGGATCCAGAGTGAAGCCAGTCACCCAGAACAGAGGGCTGCTCCGAGTCTCCACTGATAAAACCTGCCCAGGCTGCGTCCTGAACTTGTTTCTTGACCACCTAACAGCTCGCCGTCTTGCTCAATGTAATACTCTTCGGTGAGGCCAACACAATTCCTTGGTTCTGATCCCGTCTCTGTTTCTGCAACAGAAAGGAGGCCCAAAGCCTGTGCTCCAGGCACGCCGAACACCTGCCATGTGCCCAGCCTTGCAGTAGCCACCTCCACGTTATTTTATGATTTCCTTACCTTTGCCCTGGGGAGCAGGTGATGCTGTACCTGTTTTGCAGAGGCACAAATTCAGAAATCCAAAGGCTTTCAGTGACTTGCCCAGAGAAGTAAACCTAAATCTTTGGGCTTCCTGTCTCATGTTCTTTTGGATTCCAGATGCCCCCTGAATCAGGAAGTCTTAGGATGTGCAATAAAGAAGCATCCTGTACGTGCTCTGGTGGGAAAAACCATGCCAGTCTCTTCCCAGGGACACACACAGGTTCCAGGTGACGAATGGTCGATGGAGGCTGTTTCTGATTTCCGAGGAGGAAGAAGGAAAGGTGTGGGAGTGTTGATGGTGGCATCTGTGGATGGAGGAAAGCCCAGGCAGTGGATAGTGAGGTCAGGGCAGGACACTGGCAAAGCCTGGGCTTGGTACGTGGACTGAGCTTGGGATTTTGCTGGGGGCCTCTGGGGATTAGGACTGACTGTCAGATGAGGTTTTCAGCAGAGAAGAGTTGAGAGAACTGGTCCAAGATAAACAAGATGCAGAACCAGGGAACTGGGGCCTCTGTGAGAGCCTGGCACTCACAGAATCTGATTCACTGAGCTTTATGAGGCATGGTAATAGTAGCTGGTACTTACAAGCATATTTACTCATTTCATTCTCACTGCAGCCCTCTGACTTTGGGCGCTATTATTATCCCATTTTGAAGTTGAGGAAACAGGCACAGAGAGGTTAACTGACTTGTCCAAGGCCACACAGCTAGTAAGGTTAGAACTGGGATTCAAGCCAGAATTCTGGCTCCAGAGCATGAGCTCTTAACCAATATGTTGTACTGCCTCCACTTTTACCTTCTGGAAAGGTGATAGCGAGTTAGTTTGCATGACCCACCATGAGGGGCTGTGTATGTGTGTGTTTGCACATACATGCACCCGGTCAACTGGCAGCAGGAGGCAGGGCTCAGAACTGCACTTGTGAGCTTCTGCATGTTGATGGCTGAGACTCTGTGCATCTGCATGAGCCCAGGGCAACCTGTGCCTGTGTGCCTGAGTACCCTCCCTGCCTGCCTGCCTGGCCACCAGTGTGGTTTCCAGGAGGCTGTGTGCTCTGCCACCCCTGGCTTAGAGATGTGGAGGATAGGGCACGAACCTGGATACTTGCCCAGCCCTGTGAATGGCCCGGGATCCCAGGAAGGAGCTCAGATCCACGGCTGAGAGGGGTCGGAGGCCGAAGGAGGAGCAGACAGTGAAAGCCGGGTGCACGGTCACCATGGTGTGGGGGCCCTTCTCTTGTGCCTCTCTTGGTGCTTGGGCAACCTGTGCCCTGCCCACCCAAGAGGCAGCTGCTTCCCATCCCTGAGAAGTCACCAAACAAGCTGGGCTTCCTCTCAATGTTTTTCCCAGGCTAGGACTGTAGAGAGAAATAATAACAGTGATAATAATAATAATGTCAGTGACACCAATAACAGCTACTAGCATTCCTTACCACATGCTAGACACTGGTCCAAGGGATTTACTTGAACTAACTCGTTAAAGCATCATAGAAGCTCTAACAAATAGGTGTTATTAGTAATACCCCTTTTTTATATATGAGGAAACCAAAGCACAGAGAGCTTAAGTGATTTGCCCAAGGTCACACAGCTAGACCAGGGATTTGAATTCAGGTAGGCTGGCTCCAGAGCCAGTGCTATTCAAGCAGTATACTACTGCCTACTCTCATGGGTTCTAGAGGAAGACTCCAGACTCTGCAACCCTCCTCTTGCCCCCAGTTCAGAATTTTGCTTTCATTTGTAGTGGGAGACTGGGATGTACCACTTGCCTGCCCACAGATTCTGGGTGTGAGATGTGGCCTCTGACATCAGCTAGGCCCTGTTTTGGGGGACTGTCCTCTTTGCTCCCCTCATGCTCACATGCCCAGGCATGGAAGGAACATTTTCAGGTGCTCTCTAGGAGCAGAGGTCACTGACCCCTGACCTTTGCTGTTAGCCTCAGGTGGCCAGTCTGCCTGCTGCTTTAACACCTGGGGCAGGGCAGGTCCCACTAGTCTTCTGGGCCTTTCCCCTTGGCCTGGGATCTACAGCCCTCCCCCTTCATATGAGGGCCAGATTGAGAGTTGTTTTCCTCTCTACCCTCATTCCTTGTCAGCCGTGTCTGATCCTGAGCTCGGTTCTTAGAAGGTCCTCTTCCAAGAACCACTGCCAGCTGGGAGGATGGAGCTGCTGTGGAGCTGAGTGGAGGGCTTGGGAGGTAGGAGGGGAGAAGAAGCAGAGCCGGGGAAGGTGTTGACCTGGGGAAGTTTCGTTTCCAGCTCTGGTCCTGGGGTTGTTTGGCAGACTCCTGACACATTGCCCGTTGGCATTGGTTGGCAGAGGGGGCAGGTCAAATACCTGAAGTGGGTGCCCAGATACTCCCTGACTGGGGGGGTGGAGTACTAGAATTGGAGCTGGCCAATGCCTGGCAGCCCCTGCCTAGGGCCAAGCCAAGCTTGTCTTGTTCTGACAAGTTGGCAGCAAGACACAAATGAACTCTGGAGGTGGGCCTGCCTTTGGAACTCAGAAGGTGACTCCAAAGCCCCCTTTGGAACCTGAACGGGCTCTGGTTCAACCTCCTAGCCCCCTGCTAATCCCTGCTAGAGGGTTTCTTCCGCCTTTGGTATTGCTCCTCCCTGTCTACTCCTGGGCTTACTTTGCACAACACCAGTAAGCCATTGTTGGGGCTTAATCTGCAATGGGCCCGTTGACTCAGCCCTCAGAGAGCAGGCGGGTCACCAAGTTGGGGGGGAGGGGGGGCTTGGCTGTGCCTGCTGCCGGCTTTTACCAAACACCTGGCACCAGCCTGCTTACTGGAGATTCCCGAAGTCCTTCCCCTCTGCCCCCAGAAGAGGGTGCTGGGTTCCTGGTTCTCTCCTGATCAGGAAGGGAGTGGCCAGGGTTTACCATGAGGCCACTTGCTGGTGGTAGGAGAAAGGGACCATCACTCTCCCACAGGCACTGGGATGCATGTGCAGAGCTTCTTTGACACGGCTTGGCTGGCTGACCTCATTTAGAGGAGTTGGGGTGTATTCGAGTAGGCTGAGTATGTTGTGGAAACAAATCAGTCCTGGAATCTCTATGATTTAACACAGCAAGGCTTGCTTCTTGCTTACACCTATCCATCGTTAATAGGCAGTGGCCTCGTGCTCCACATGGGGACCCAGCCTGACAGAGGCTGCACAGGGGAAGAGGGAAGGTGGAGACCCGTGTGTAGTTTCTCGTTGCCTCAGCTAGGACATGACACCTGTGATCTCCTTGTACATTTTCCTGGCCAGAACCAGGCAGATGGCCCTGCCCAACTGCAAAGGGTTAGAAACTATAGTTCGCGGTGTGCCTGGAAGGAGAAGAGAACGGGATATTGTTGAGTACTAGGGACAGTCACCACACAGGGGAAGCTGGTTTATGTGAAGAGGTCCTTGAGGAGCCGGCCCTGGGGCCGTAGGGTGGTGGATTGTGGCAGGTGGTGGACCGCGGGGATTTATATGTCCCTGACCTCCTGAGGAAGTGGGAGAATCATAGTTGTCATCATCATCACCATCACCTTCATCTTCTCCATGTGCTAAGCTGTTTGTGCACATTGCCTCGTGAAATCCTCTCCTGTTATTCCCATTTTACATTTGAGCAAACCACAGCTCAGGGACAGTAAAGAACTTGCCCAGGGCCACACAACACCCCTAAGGGATGGGCTGTTCTGCTGGCCGGTCTGGGCTCCTGTGCCAACGGAGAAGCCCGAGGGCTGGCCAGAGCAGTGGGGGTCCGAAGCGGGCATGCCTGTGTGTGTGCACGTGAGTGTGCATGTGTGTGCATGTGTGTGCATGTGGGCAAAGAGCAGAAACGAGCTGGCTGGGTGAATCACGTCGCATCTCCAGCTCAGCCCTCACTTGGCCCCCGAAGGGAAGGTGATGCTGGTGCCCGAGGAAGGGGCCGCTGGGCCCGCAGAGGGTCCTCTCGAGGCTTCTCACCAGGTTCCACAAGGATGGCAGGAAACACATCACCTGCACTCTCTGCAGCCGCAGGAGGAGAGAAGGAGGGGAGAAGGAGGGGCATTTCGAGGCCCTCTCTTGTGGCCCCTTTCAATAGTGGACTTATTTTTAAGGTCCAGAGAGAGCCAGCGGCTTGGGCTGAACGCCAGCAAGGCTGGCCTCGCAGTGGCAGTGGGCAGAAGCAGAGGCTGTTTCTGTGGGGGGGGTGAGTGTGTTCAAGTTATGCAAGTTGGGAATGTCTTGGTTGGCTCTTGCACGGAGGCCCAGGAGCCGGGAGCCTGGAGCCATTGGCTCTGGAACTGAAGGGAGCCCTGGAGTGGAAGTTGGAGATCGTAGATTCTGATCCTGGCTGCTGCTAACTCGTAAGGCAGTTCTGAGAGTCCTCCTAACCTCTCTCGACATTATATTAACTTCTCATCTCTGTTTCCTGAACTGTCCCTACTAGATTGAGAGTCATTTAATTTTTCAGAGATACCCTGAGGACTCATGAAACCATAGATGGGAGAGGGACTCTAGAAGGCTGTGCCAGGCGGGTGGTAAGTGTGGTTGTGTTTGAAGTCCTCATCACAATGGTTCCTTGCCTCTCACGTGTGGCCTCCTGGCTTCCCCTGCTTCCCCCGCTTCCAGGCTGAGCAGCGTTTTCCACCAGCTTGCGGGAGGAGAGAGGAAGAGCAGAGGCTGAAATCAAATCAAGTCCAGATCACTGTGACCAGTTCTCGGGGTGCAGAGGGGAAGTGAGAGGCAAGTGAAAGCCGTTAACACTAATGAGGATGGGGACTCCTGGAGGATTTGTCGGGGTGACCTCCTGGCCCCCAGCCCCTAAATAATTGAATTAGACATTATGGGAAGAGATTAGCGGGATTCTTAGAGGACAGAGTTGCCAGCAGTTATCGAGTGTCGCTGTGTGCTGTGTTGTCTGGGTGCTGCGAATAATACAAAGTAAATTGAGGCGGGCTGTCCTTGTCCTCCAGACACCTGCCACCTAGCGGGGAAGCCAGGGCATACAAATACCCAGATGACTACAAACTGGAGTTTATTTCTAGATCAAAAAAAATTTTTTTTTGATGGGGGATGGGTGTGTTCTTGTTGACCATATGATTGTTTATGAATGCGTTTTTGTTCTTGTTTGGTGTCTCTCACTGCTCTTCAGAGCAGTCCTCTGAAATGGGCAGGATAGCTGTGTCATCCCCATTTCACAGATGAAAAAGTAGAGGTCCAAAGAGAAGGCACCTCTACCAGAAGTCTTGTAGAGCTGGGACCAGGACTTGTATCCACCTGACTTGGCCTGTGCTCCTCTCTTTGTGTCCGACGGTGGCTGATGGGCTACTGGTGACAGAGCTGGGGGTGCCGAGTCCTGTTTGGGGTCTGTACCTGTCACTGTGACTAGAGATGTCTGTTGAATGAATATTGCTCATTTACACGTGCCATAACATTTTCCTTACTCTGCCCTGCATTTTGGCTGTTCTGTGCCTTTATTTCTATATGTTAGGTCGGCAGGTAGCTGCCTTTCCTCCAGAGTGGTGAAGGCCCCTCTGCCCGGGTGAGGGGTTAGGTCAAAATACACAGAGCAGTGGATTTCATCCAAAGTGCAGACTTCAGGTTGCGACTCAATTATTTATTAGCCAGATCCTTTTGAACCTCAGTTACCCCCTGTGTAAAATGGGGAGAGTAACAGCTACTCTGACAGTCTTTCTGGTTGTGAGGATAAAATGAGATCCGAGCTGTGGGCTTGCTGGGGACACAGTGCAGATAAAAGTCAGCGTTTCTCATCCGTCTCTGAGCCTGGAGAGTGACACAGTTGCTCTCCTGTCCCTGCCAGCGGCCCCTTGCCCGCTCCTCTCTGCCCTCTGCCAGTGACGCCCGAGACCTAAGATTCCTTTGTTTCAGGCCTCGGAGTCCTCGGCTTCTCTGGGCGGCCTCAGTCTTTGCTTCCCTTCCCAAGGGAGCCTGGAGGTGGATGATTGGCTAGGGTCTCCATGGCAACCAGAGAGGCTGCTGTACCCCAGCCGGGCGGGGGAAGGGTACAAGGTGGGAGGAGGCTTGAGTCTTGTTTCTAGCAGTGCAGTTGGAGCCAGGACCCAGAATTGCAGCTACATTGGCTGCACCTCCAGGAATGAGCTGTCCCAGTGCCTCTACCCCATCTTCCAGTTGCCCCTTCACTGGGTTAGTGCCCAGCTCCAGGCTGTTCAATGGTAGCAGCCAAAGTTCTGGGCCTTGGGTGCATGGGACAGGGGCTGCCCAGGGGACCCCTCTTGGAATAAAGTGCTGCCTCCTTCTCCACTCTTCCCAGGCAAACCCCTCGGTCCCTCAAGACTTAGGGCAAGCCCTGTCTCTTGCCGGTAACACTCCCTGCGCCTCCTGAATTTACTGTCTCATGCCGCTTCATGGGCCATCTCAGCATATTAGTCCTCTTGGGCTTTAAGAGTGGTGACCTCTGAGTCCTTGCCTTAAGCTGGAACTTCTCAACCTGACTATATGTTACGCTCACCTGGGAGCTTTTTCACAGCCCTGATGCCCAGGCCACACCCCACACCTGTTTACCTCCCGTGTGCAGTCAGGATTGGAACCTGTGTCCTACAATTTAAGATATAAACTGCCCTGATGATTGTATGATCTCACTGATTTGAGACAATTAGAATAAGCAAACTCATAAAGTCAGAATCTAGAATATAGGTTACCAGGGGCTGGGGCTGGGGAATGGGAAGTTAAGGCTTAAAATGTACAGGTTTCCTGTTTGGAGTGATGGAAATGTCTAGGTGATGCCCTGCTGGGTGCAGAGCCCACCAAATGTAAGCCAAGCAATGACCAAGAGGTCAACTGATGAGGGAGGGAAGCTTGCAGTAGCCTAGCCTGGCTGTGAGGTGCCAAAATGTTTTTTTTTCTTTTTCTCTTTTAATTAGAGAAGTTACAGGTTTACAGAATAATGATGCATAGAATACAGGATTCCTATACACCACCCACCACCAACATCTTGCATTGGAATAGAACACTTGTTAAAATTCATGATAGCACACTTTTATAATTGTACTATTAATTGAAGACCGTGGTTTAACTTAGGGTTCCCTGTTTGTGTCGTGTATGTCCATGGATTATTTTAAAAATTTTATTCTGTTACCATATATACCATCAAACATTTTCCCTTTTAATCATATTCAGGTATATATTTTAGTGCTGTTAATTGCATTCACAATGTTGTGCCGCCATCATTACCATCTATTACCTAAACATTTCCTTCATTCCAAAAAGACACACTGTACATTTGAAGCCTTAACTTCCCATTCCCCATCCTCACCCCATGGTAACCTGTATTCTAGATTCTGACTTTATGAGTTTGCTTATTCTAATTGTTTCAAATCAGTGAGATCATACAATATTTGTCTTTTGGGGCCTGGTTTATTTCACGCAACATGATGTCTTCAAGTTCCAAGATGACAAGGTTCATCTTGTTGCATGTTTCAAGACTTCATTCTTTTTACAGCTGAACAAAATTCCATTGTCTGAATATACCACATTTTATTTATCCATTCATCGGTTGATGGACATTTGGGTTGCTTCCATCTTTTGGCAATTGTGAATAATGCTGCTATGCACATCAGGGTGTTCAGCTGTTCCAGTCCTGCTTTCAGTTCTTTGGGGTATATTCCTAGGAGCGGGGTTGCCGGGTCATATTCTGTGCTTAACTTTCTGAGGAGCTGCCCAACTGTCTTTCACAGCAGCTGCACCATTTTACATTCCCTCTAGCAATGAATGAGTTTCCTATTTCTCCACATCCTCTCCAGCACTTGTTATTTTCTGTTTTCTTTTGTTTGCTTGTTTTAAATAGCAGCCATTCTAGTGGGTGTGCCAAACCGGTTTTATTTTATTTGTGGTTTTAAGGACGCGAGACCCCTGCCTAAGGGTGCTACTTGGGAAGGAGAGCAGGCGGCACCAATAATCACCACTGTTTGTTTAGTGCCTGCCCTGGGCCAGGGGCGTTTATTTTCTCATTGCAACGCCACCAAAACCCCATGAGGTACAAGCACTGTTTGTTACCCCATTTTACAGATAAAACCAAGGCTCCAAAAGGTTAAGTTACTCACTGAAGGTTACATGGTTTTTAAGTGATAATACTGGGATGAGAACCCGCGTCTGACTCCAAAGCCTCTGCCCATGACCACTGTGTTGGCCTGGCTCCCATCCATCGTAGAGCGGGGGGCACTGAGAAGGAGCTGGCTTGTCCCATGGGAAAGACCCTGGCCCCTAGGACGGCTTGCCTGGGTGCTGTGCTCCGACAGAGGGACCCCCAGTGCCAGCTTCTGGGTCAGTTGGGGGGCGGGGGCCCTGGGCCCTGCAGGTGTTCACCCCAGCCCCCTGCTCTCCCACAGCTCCATCCTCCACTTCCTTCTGTGGCTACAGACTGTGCTGCTGCCTCTTCCCCTTCTCACTGCTGGGGCCTGGAGGGGACAGCCCCTGCCTCCCTGCCCACCTCATGTTGTGCCTAGGATCAGAAACGTCAAGACCCTTTCCCTGGCTTTGCCTGGTGTGTCTGGCTTTATGCATCTCTGCTCAGCCTTCGATTTTGAGATTAGCAAATAAACATGTCACACTGAGGGCTTGAGCCCCTTTTCTGTGCAAGGGCTATTGTTGGCTCACACACAGAAATCGGTTTTCCAGGGGAAGCAGCCTGGGTGCTGGCCGCCCCGTTTCTCCTCCAAGAGGGCTCTGGGCTTGGGGCCCCCACTGGGCCTTCTCTGTCTCTCCTTGGAAACCAGGACACATGGAAGAGAACCCCTCCCTCGCCACCTCTGTTCCCTCACAGTCTTACCACCGCACCTGGTCTGTGCTCCTTCTGAGCCTCTGAACATGCTGAGCCCAAAGCACCAGTGCCCTCTTAATTCCCAAAACCAGTGTGCTTTCCCATCTTTACCATCCTGGACCCTCTACCGCATCTTATATACTCTCGATCTCTCCCTCCTGCGGTTTCTGTGACACCCTCGTCCACATCCTCTCTAATCTCCAGCAGCTGCTTCTTGGTCTCCAGCAGCTTCTCTCCCTCTGCCTATCCGTCATCAAGCCTCAGCCCAGCCCCTCTCCTCCTCTGCCCTTACCCCCTGGCCTGTGTGTTGCTGTTGCCTCATTCTTGGGGATGGCGAAGGCTTGCCGGGTTGGCGGCCTCTTGTCTCCCATGTCTGAATAGACTAGAAGTGATAAAGTAAACCTGGATCTTTCACCAGCCAGTATTTATGTCAGGCTGCTCACCTGCCAGTTCTAAACAATTCATTCAACAGGTATTTATTGCATACCTAGTATGTGCTAGGCTTTATTCTAAATGCTAGGGATACAGCAGTAAACAAAACAGACAAAAATCCATATCTTCTGGAATTTACATTCTAGACCTGAGGAGACACAAT
>PVKY010008021.1:0-14432 GCA_004027775.1 Bradypus variegatus
TAAAAATGTAGCTTATGAGGGGTGACAATGGGATTGGGAAAGCCATAAGGACCACACTCCCCTTTGTCTAGTTCATGGATGGACGAGTAGAAAAATAGGGGAAGGAAACAAACAAACAAACAGACAAAGGCACCCAGTGTTCTTTTTTACTTTAATTGCTCTTTTTCACTTTAATTATTATTCTAGTTATTTTTGTTGTGTGCTAATGAAGGCGTCAGGGATTGATTTAGGTGATGAATGCACAACTATGTAACGGTACTGTGAACAATCGAATGTACGATTTGTTTTGTATGACTGTCTGGTATCTGAATATATCTCAATAAAATGAATATTAAAAAAAAACACAAAAAACTCACTAGCCTGAGTCTGAGCCACTTGCAGGATGAACAGTTCTGTACTCTCAATGGCGCCCATAAACCAAAGACATTCACTTCTCAGCTATGTGGATTAATCCCCTTCCAGGTACCCCATTCCAGAATTAATCCATTGATGGATGAATCACTAGTCTCAGCCTGGCAAGCTCTGATCTTCATCTCCTTATCAGCTACATCTCTGCCTCAGAACAACAAAAACTCCTGTCATCAGAGCCCCTTCAATGAACAACCTTCCCCAGGTAATCACCCAATGGGCTGTGTTCTCTTCTGCCTTATGGAGGGAAATTTAGTTTCTATCATTTCAAGACTAGTATTTTCATTACACCATTGAATGCCAAAATTTTTGGGAATAAATGGTGGTGTAATGGCAGGCTGCTGGTAAACAGCAAATGCTGGCCGTGTGTGTGTACCAGCCGTGCCCTTTAAAGCCTTTTAATAGGTACAGCACTAGCTCTAACAATAATAATTTATTGTTCAACAAACTCAGTTAAAGTTCAGCCTCCAGAACTGTATTTCACATCCACATCCCAAACTTTCCTAAGAGAACCCCTTGGAATGCACGTTTATGTAAATTGAGGTGGGTGGGGCAGGAAGGGGCTGTTTGGGGAGCTCCTCACAGGTGAGATCACTGGAGAATCCCTTCATTTCCAGCCCCATGCTCTTCAGAAGAGCAAGGCTGCCTGACCCATCTTGTCCTGAGGGAAGTTATCCTGCGCCCAGAGCATGTCTAGTCTGGACTGGCAGCCTCAGCAAGGCGAAGGGAGGAGGGCTTTCATCAGCTGTGCGTCTGCTTAGAGAAGCAGGGTGCACTGGGCAGGGTCCCAAAGGGGTATGTGCAGCTCCCTGGGGCGGGGGCCAAGGTTGGAGGAGAAAGCAGGGCTCAACACCCTTCACTGTCTTCCCGAGCAAATCTGGTGGGGTCCGTTTTGGGTAGGGGGTGCCTTATTTCCTCTGAAGCACTTACTCCGCTGCTTTCCCAGGCCCTGGTGTGCAAGGAAGAGCCGGGCCTGGGTCAGCCCCCAGGGCTCATAGCAGGCACATTCGTAGTTTGGTTTGAGCCCCTGCAACGGTGTCCTTGAAGGATGAGGAGAGTGACTTTCCCTTCTCCAGGTGTGTGGGACAAATTTGCACCTCAGGCTTCTGCCTGTTTCCCCACCCACGTGGCAAGTAGCAGAGCAGAAGATACATCTGTTTTGGTGTGAGGATATCAGTCTGGCTGAAAGCTCAGGGGACTTTTTTAAGCAAACCTTCCCTGGCATAGCAAATAACCTTCCACCCTTTTATGTTTTAGCATTTTATTAAAATGTTTTTCTAAATGAGTAGTACAGTTTTTACAATAGTTTCAGAACATCTGTTATATAGGGTCTATCAAGAGAAATTCAGAATGTATTAAGTACCAAATGCAATTTTGTTTCCAGGGAAGTCACTCTGACAAAAAGGAATCCACCAAAGCCTCACGCACTATTAGCCCCCACCTTGTCCTCTAGCCACCCCCACCCAACAAAGACAAGTCTTTTCAGAGATGTCAAAAACCCAGTTAACTTTTTTCTTTGATAAAGAGAAAAATTAGAAATGCTATTACATTCACAATGTCAAAACACAGATCTGACTTGGCATGGACGGATTTATTTGAAGGGATGACAGTTAGGGGAAAGGGACTCTAGCGGGAATAAGGACAGAAGGTCCACACTGCTCCGGCCTCAGGGCTTCTCTTCTGCAGAGAGGAAAGCAGCAGGTGTGGGAGTGGATGAAGGGGAGGCTGAGCAGATAGCAGCTCTGAGACTGTCTTATGCGGAAGCAGCGCATTTTCTGGGCGGCGCCCTCAAAGTCCAGGGGCCTGGAGGAAGGAGAGAAGCTGCCCCCAGGTCGGTTACCAAGCACTTTGTTCCTATTGGTGAGTGGGGACGGGAGGTTCAGCTGATCACTTATGAGGCACAGAAAGGGGGCTGGAGGGGCTGTGTCCGGCCCTGACCTGGTGATCTCCTGTGAGTTGTCTAAGCCACATGGGGAGAGCGCAGCTCTTGCTTCACAGTGAGCTGATTTCCTGAACACAAAAGGTGGGGGTTTCTTCACCTTCGCTATTTTCCAGGATCATGGGGTTCAGATAAAATTTAACATTGCCAATGATAAGCTCTTAAAGATCTAAAATTTCAAGTTTTTACTTTTCACAAGTATTCCTCAACCTAAAACATGTTTATTTTTTCATGCTTACACAAGATTTCTTCTCTTTTTTTCTGGCTAAAATATAAGAAAATAAATTTGTAAAGTTAAGCCAAGCCTGCCAGGGCTGCAGGCACACTCCAGGGTAGCCATGTTAAGCCCTGAGCAGACATTTGGGGCTCCCAAAGCCTCGGCGACCAGACCTCAGGGCTGCTGCTGAATTTCTGCTGCTCCTGCCCCCCAACCTCACACTTGACCCCAAACCTCACTGCCTCCCTAGATCAGGAAGCAACCTTAGGGAGCTGCACCTATTTTCCATTTGTTTTCCTGGTAATGGCTGGCTCTAAGATTAATAATAAGACCCTTGGATCTCTTTCTCGCCAAAGAAACACAATGTCCTGCAGGAAAGAATCAAAGAAAATGTAAGTGAAGGAGGAGATCTGCTGGGGTGGGGTCAACGGACGTCAAAGCTAACGAAGAGGACCCTGGGAGGCTGGCAGTGGGGGGCTGGCAGTGGGGGCTGCATGTTTCTAACATCCGGTTCTCAGCTCAAGGACGTTCTGCATTGCATCACCGTTACCTGGGTCCTCACACAAGGAACAGTGACCACTGCTGAGCCACTGAGCCCACCCAGACTCGCGCACCTCGAGTTCAGTTCGTTTGGGGCAGCATGTCAAGCTGGGTACGATTTAAAAGAGTATGCCTGCCGTTGATGATCCCGACACAGTTGTTCATGTCCCTGGGTTTCTAGAAACCATGGCTGCTTTAGCGACTGTCCTTTAAGAATGAGAGCCGAAGCTACCCAGGCCCCACGGGGCTCGCTGTCACATTGACATGGCCCTGTCGTTCCACTGTCTATGCTGGCACAGGTCACCTGTTCCCGGATCCTCCAACCTGGGCAAATGGCTTGAAAATCCAGTCCAGGAACTTCCCAAAGACCCTCAACTCTTCAAGGGAAAAGAGCTTTAAGAATCTCAGACTCTCTTGCTTGCAAACCCTTACCTGGCTGTTTCCACCAGTCCTGGGCTGTTGCTGTGTGATCCAAACCCAATCCCAACCAACCCCCTTTCACTGGAAGCCCGGCCCTAACCCAAACTTCTGACTCTCAGTAAACCCTGAGCTCACGTCCCCACTCTGAGGCAGTACTTCATGAACGCGCAGGAGACGCGGCTCTGTCTCCATGAGGTCGTGACATTTGAGGCGCTCACGTTTGACAATGACAGGCCAGTTTTATGTAGTTACACGGCAAGAACTTACTCCATAAAAGTGATAATGAAAATGGAACAGTAGTCATGGTTCCAGGCTGTAAAAGTCCTACTGTAAAACAGTAAATTCTTCCACAAAGCAGAAAGAGGAAGGAAACTGCCTCCTCCTTCACCTACCCTGCCCTTCAAAACTCACCTGTGATCCCTTGGAAACATGGATGAGTCTGGAGAATATGGTTTTAATATCTGGGACCCCTGAATAAAAATGTCAGGAAACTTCCAGATTTCTGCATAATGTCAGATTGATGACAAGGGGATAAGAGTTTTTATTTTAAGTAAGAAGACAGAACATGTGTCTGATGAGCACTGTCCCCTTCGGGATGCCACCTGTGGAAAGGTGTGCACGATTTTGGGAAGACAGTGGCAAGTTCCTCTGAATACACGTGGACCCAGATGCAGGTAACGGTGAGGGCCTTGGGTTGTGACTGGAGTGTGAGAACGCAGTGGAAGCTGGGGATGTCTGCGTGGGCCACCCCATGGGCCAGGCAGTGTCCTGGGGTGGGGGGTCATAGAGAGCACCCCCAGTGTGAGCTACGGGTGCTGGGGTGGGGGTGGGGTGGTCCCGATGAGGGAGAAGGTGGCTAGAGTTATGCACAGTCCTCCAGGGACCCCTTACGTCAGAATATTGGGTTTGTGGCCTGCCCACCTCTAACTTAGCTCTGTAATCTCATCAACAAATTAATTTCTCCAGAAATTAATTCCTTTATCTATAAAATGGGCATAATACCATATTTCAGGATCACAGATGATTAAATCAAACTGCACAGAGCTAGACAACAACAATTTGTCATCTTTTCCAAGAAGTGGAGAATTCACACCCCCCCAAATCTGTCTAGGGCTGGGCTGGGCAGCACGGAGGCAACCACTCCTGAGGTCACCATGTGAGGTTGTGCAGGTTGTAAACTGCAGAACTATAGGGAGCATCTCTACACCTGTTGTTGTGAGAGATGTGTAGAATTCACGCAACGGTTTCCCAGCAAACTCCACAAATGTCTTGAGGACAGGCTGGTGTTCCGTGATTCACAAAGATGCTGACAAGCCTGCGGTCAGGCCGTACGTCCATGCCCTGTCTTGTAAAATGGGAGAGATTGGACTCCATGGCTGTACTCTTAATAAAGCTTCCGGTTGGTTCCGTGGGCCAAACCTGGCATGCCATGTCTTAGTAGAAACATGAAGAATTTGAAAAACATTTGAACAACACTGTAAAATTGGGAGACTTCACATAAAATCCAGATCTCCTGCCTTCTCTTTAAAACCTTGGAAGATCTGCCTCCCTGGGCTCATGACCTGCCAGGCACATTTCAGACACAGCAGCAGCTGGAGTCAGGCCGACCCCTGATGCCTGCCTGGCAGCACCTTCCAGAGTCCCTGCTCCCCCGGGAAGCTGCAGCCAGAGACGGCCGCCAAGCAAATGAAACCATCTCCACTTCCCTCCATGCTCCTTTCTCCCCTCCTGATCTCCTTGGGTGAGGAGGGATGACGAGACAAGGAGCTGCTCCCTGCCCTGCTCCTGCCCTTGAGGCGGCCACAAGGCTTTATGGAAAGCTTGCTGAGTGCCGGCCCTGGGTTGAGAAGGAAGGAGAGAGCAGGAAGTGAGCGCTCCGCAGCCTCTACTCCACTAGACAAGGCAGGAGCAAAGAAACCATAGATATACGTGTCTGGTAGCGCTGAGTGCTAAAAAGAAGAATAAAGCCAGAGCAAGGGGACAGAGTGACGACAGGAGCCAGGGGTGTCTCCAATGGGGCGGGAGAAGCAAACAGTGGGTTCGGGAAAGAGCTCTCGGGCCCGGGAGGTGGAGGGCTCGGAGGCCCAGGGCAGCAGGCGCCAGGCCCAGGTGTGGCGAGAAGGGCCAGAACGATAGGGGCTGGGGGCAGGAGGGCAGGGGAGTGGGGCAGATTATGGACGTCTCTGCAGGGGACGGTGAGGGCTTTGGATTGTATTCTGAGTTGGATGAGAGCAGCGAAATAACATTATCCGGTTTACATTTTGAAAGGAACGCTCTGGTTGCTGCGTGGGAATGAATTGCTGGAGAGCCACTCAGAGGGAGTTCCATTTCCAAGGTGCTAGGACAGGGGTGAAGGCAGGGAGTGGAGAGGAGGTGCATTCGCAAGTTGGATGTGGGGCCCAAGAAAGTGGGAAGTGAGAGACGAACCCAAGGATTTTAGCTGGAATAGCTGGAGTAATGGGGGTGCCATTTATTGAGATGGGGAAAGCAGATTTGGGGGGTAATGGTGGTTTGAAGCTGGATGTGCCCCCCCCAAAAATATTCTTAAATCCAATCCATTCCTGTGGGTATGAATCCATCGTAAACAGGACATTTTGATGGGGCTACTTCAGTTGAGGTGGGGCCCAGCTCAATCAGGGTGGGTCTTAATCCTCACTCCTTTAAGTGGAAAGAAATTCAGACAGAGAGAGACAGAAAGCTGCTGGAAGCAAGAAGCTGAAAGCATGGAGACCCTGCAGAGAAGGGAGGGACCAGGAGAGGCTGCCATGTGCCTGGCCACGTGACAGAGGAGCCTTGGATGGCCAGTAGCCAGCCCAGGGTGCCACGGCCTTCAGGAAGAAAGCATCGCCCTGGTGGTGACTTAATCGGTCATTTTCCAGAGCTCAAAATTGTGAGCGAGTCAATTCCTGAGTTCAAGCAAACCATTTCATGGTATTTGCTTGAGCAGCCAGGAAACTAAAACAGGGGCTGGGGCTATAAACTTTGGGGTTACCAGGAGAGATGCTGCTTAGAGCCAGAGACCTGTATGAGCTGCTGAGGGAGGGGTGCACCCCATGGACAGGGCTGGGGGTGGGCAGCTGTGAGGGAGGATGGGGGAAATCCAGTGATGTACGGAGAGGACCAAGAGAGAGCATGTGGGGGCTGAATGAAGAACGGGCTGAAGCAGAAGGATGCAATGGGCCCTGGGAATTAAGGGACAAGCAAGACTGAATCCCTGGGTCAATCCCCTGACCTTGTGAGAGCAGTGTCCAGAAAATGTTGGGGAAAAAGCTGGATTGCAGCAGGGGCAGGAGAGAAGGAAAGGAGAGGAGCTCACACATGCATCCCTTTTGGAGACACCAATTTTCAGACTGCTCTGCATGGAGGACTCTTCTTCTATGTTGTTTATAAAAGGAAAACCCATCCTTGAGAGCCCACAGCAGCTTCACAACTGGGTTTTCACTGCCGGCGTCGTCCCACTTCGCACACAGCCCCTGTACCTGCCTCAGGGAGGAATCCAAACCCAGGGCCTGGCCCTTCTAGAAGCACCAGTGTTTTGCACAGTCAGCTGGCATGCAGGCTCCTTCTGTGTGGTTTCTGGTGCTTCTGTCCCACTCAAACCCCCTTTAGTTTTCCAGAAGCTCAGAAACAGTTACTGCCTATTGGGGGACCGGGTAACCCTAAGGTTGCTGTAGTTGGTGTAGTTCACTTTCGCCTCCTCTTTATCCCTTTTTCCTGGTTTTGCCTGTTTGTTGGCATTTTCATCACCTTATTGTTCACATCTCTTTTTAAATAAGCTTGCAGCAGATTTGGAGGCAGGTGGCATATAAATCCATCACAGCCAAAAAAACACCTGTTTAATTCATCCAGCGCTGGTGTCAGCATCATTCTCAGCCAGATTGTTCCGCCTCCTTCCAGTGGTCCCAGCCCTGAACGTTTTCTTTTAAAAATGAAGGTCCGCGCGTCATCACAAAGACCACCGTCAGATTCTCAGATTTTCAGACTGAAATGAATCCAATTATTTCCATATAAAAATTAAAAAAAAATAGATACCATATAGCAGCTTAAAAAGAAAGGTACAAATTTGAACAAAAAGGTGCAGAGATGGGATCCTTGCTCCTCGCTGCAAGGTGGCACAATTGATTTTATGCTTTTGTGAGAAAGTGTGAAACAAACATCGAGGTCAGCCTAGAGGCAGGACCCCTGGGGGCAGAGGGATGGAGGATGAGGCTGCGAGAGGTGAAAAGCAGAACTGCCACCACTGGCCAGAGAGGTTTTCTGTGTCTGCGTGATTAGCTGTAAATCCCCTGTGGTGACGGTGATGAATACTTTGCATAAGAGGAAGTCGAATCAATTCATCTCCGCACGGAAAAGTGCACAGCCTATATTTCAAAAGAAGACAGAGATTTAGGATACTATGAAAGTATTAATATCCTGAATATTAGCAAGTATAAAAATAAATGGAAACAATAAAACCCAATGTTTCCTGGAGTGTGAATTGTTGGCGGGGGGCACCAAAACAAATTGAATCTGTTTGGAGAACATTCATGAACTATGTAGCAAGAGTTACACATTTTTATCTCCAGAAATATTCTCCAAAGGGGAAAAAACTCCAAAAGGAAGCAAATCATAATACAATTGTCAAAGCAGTACTGCTCATAACTGGAAAACATGGGCATAACCTAAATGCCCAACAATAGGGGATTGCTAAATTAGCAAAAGTGTAGCCCCAAAAAACTTCAAATGGAAACAAATGATGAGACACTTCTCAAAGCAGTACTGTTCATAACAAGGAAAAGGCGAGCATAACCTAACTGTCCAACAACGGGGGATCACTAAGCCAGCCTCTGTGCAACCATTTGTCTGGGTGCTCGCTATTGGTAGGCAGGCATCTCGGTCCTCAAGCTCAGCTGTGTGGGCCGTGTCCCTGTCTTCGCTGACCCAGCTCCCCTTGCACCCCACCTCAGGTGTTCCTGGGGGCCCTCTCCGTGTCATGCTCTGTGTTCAGAGTCTGTCTCAGGCTGTGTCCGGGTTTCTGCCGTGGGCCTCACCATCCACCTCAGAGACCTCCCAACAACCCTCCGCCAGCCCTGTCTGCTCTGCCGGCTCGCGGCTACTGCTGTCCAACACTGGGGACACAGAAACCTTGGAGAAGCCGTATGGGTGCCCCCCCCCAGCCCCCCAGGGCCCTGCTGCTCAGGGAGGGCCACATCCCCCCCTCCACCTTGGAGGGAAACTGCTCCCTCCTCTCTCCACCCTTCATTTTACAGTCTTTTTAGAGAGTATCTTCTAAAAAAATTCTCCTAAGATTTATGCTTTGGGGCTAGAAAAGCCAAAAGGACCTACCAGTCACTTCTCTCCATCAGCCACCTCCTTCTCCTGAGGATAAAAGGCCAGAGCCACCTCCAGCATGGAAGAGGAAGGGAAAAAGAAAAGTGGAAAAAAATATATCAACTGGTATAAAATGTCCAGACACATATTAAATCATCCTAAGATCACAGCATAGAGCAGCAAACACAAACAAAAAGCATTTCGAGCCCTCCATGGAGTGAGGTGACCTAAGAACTTGAAAACAACGAAATAATTGCTTTCTGAGATTAAAAAATGCAGGCGCCAGCTCCCAGGGGATCAGAACACGGGTATTCCACATCACGTTTAAAGATAAAGCAGCTCGGTGCCAGCAAGACTTTATCTTAATCAGACCGAAAATATGAACACAGCTCCAAGAAATAAACATAAACAGAAGACTGTGTTCCTCAGAAAAGTCAGAAGGTCAGCCATGGAAGGAGAGAGAAATGTGTCACAGAGGTCAGCACTGGCCAAGCCCACGGCAGGAGACAATGTCCACGTCCCTGGGCAGGCACAGGCTGCAGATGGGACATACAGCACTTTCCCAGAGGGAGAGAATGTTCTGGTCAGAAATGAGTGCTGGGTCTTCACTGACGTGTGCGTGTGTGTCTGTACGCATGCGAGTGTCTGTGGCTGTATGTACGTATTCATACACATATATATCCACTAACCCCCAAATTTCATTTTATATAAGAATCACTCAGAATGTCTGATTTTAAAAATGCAAATTTCTAGGTCTCCCCTCCAAAGAGGCAAGGTGGTCTGGGGGTTTAGGGTGACGTGGGTGCAGGTGGTTGGGCCACATTTGGCTCCCCCTCCCCACCCATCTCCGGGCTTGGGGAATGTGAAGCTGCCCCCCAGGAGTGGTTTGCTTCTGGGGGGGTGCTAGAACTCAGGGCTCAGCCTGGAAGGATGAGGGTCCGCTCTGCCTGGTGACCCCACCAGGGGAGCAGCATCCTTGTGTCCTCTGTAAAGCCATCTGGGCAGTTGTGTGGCTGTCCCCAGGCCATGACGCCTCTTGCAAGCCCCTCTCCTGGATGCCCTTGCTTGTGGGTGTGGAGACGGCAGCTCCCAGCCTCTGCAAGGCGCCTTGCCTTTCTTTGCTTCCGCGGATTTGAAATATGTGCACTGCCATGCATATTAATAAAGATTAAAGGAGAGTTTATACCTTCATAGTATCTTTTCTTTTTGATGTTCTCTGAGTTAGAATGCTTACAAAAATAACCTCAAACCACTAGCTATTTGCTCACTCTCCCTAGGACGGCACTGGACCTATTTCAAATGCTGCAAGGGGCAAGAAAGGTGTTTGTAAGGGAAGCAGGAGGCTAAGCCAGGAGGTCTGGGAATTGCAACCGAGTGGGTTAAAATGCTGCAGAAAGGCGCCCTGAGCTTCTCAGATGTCTGCCTCGCTTTGGAAGGCTCTTCTCTGAGGGACCATGACCTTCACGGATAGAATTCTCGGCAGCTCTGGGGGTTGCTTGAACTCGGAGAGCCCCCACCCCCTCCCGTTGCCTCTGGGTGATTGCCTCCTCCAAGCCCGTGCTTAACCCGGAGATGGGAAATAACTTTCTTCCAAAACTCACCAGAAATGAGAATGATATAGTCACATGGAATCATTTGTAGCTTGGCTTTTAAAGTTTGGGAAACAAATCAATGTTATGACCAAGCTCCCCATTCACACGCACCCCACCCCCACCCGGGGCTGCAGCCCCCAAAATGTCCTCAGTGTGGAGGTAAAAAGGAGGGTGCATTTAGATTCCATCCTGGGAGCCAGGGGGTCCCAGGGCCCCACAGCCCTGTACGAGGTCGTGGAGAGAGCAAAGGCTTTTCCTTTGAAGTATACACGTGGCTTTTAAACACGTGCCCAGTGGCAGCGTGGCAAGCAGCGTCGAGCTTACGGGTGCTGCGGGCACGACGGGGTGATGGCGAGGAGAGCGTCTGAAGGCCTGGGAGGGACGAGAGCGGAGGGCATGATGCTGCCTCCAAATGCAGGAGCAGGGCACATGCCGCCCCGCAAGGGTGAGTCGGGGAAGAGGCAGCGAGAAAGGCGGCAGCCAGGTGAGTGCTGGCAACATCCAGTCGGACTCTTGACTCCACTTGGGAGGCCGTGTCACCGGGACTGGAGGTTCCGTGAGGTCGGATGCCGGGTCCCCAGGGACACCCCTTGATCCTCTGCTTCACGTGGCACTTGAAGGGCTGCCTGACGCACATTCTGTTCAAGAGGGTGGAAATGGGAATTTTGGAGTCGGGCAATTGGTTTCGAACCCTGCACAGTCATTTGCGAGATGGATAATCTAGATTAAGTCCCTTAAATTCTCAAAGCTGCAATTAACCTCATCCATAATAGGGGCAAACAGTGCCTGCTCCATCGGATTATTCAAAAAGTTGGAATCCTCATATATTGATGGTGGGGATGTAAAATGGCACAGCCACTGTGGAAGACAGCCTGGCAGGGCCTCAAAAAGGTGAGCCTAGAGTTACCACGTGCCCCAGTAATTCCACTCCAAAGAAACGAAAACCTATGTCCACACAAAAGCTTGTATATGAATGTTCATAGACAAAGAGTAGAAGCAACCCAAATGTCCATCAACAGATGAATGGATAAAGAAAATGTGGTATATCCAAGGTGGAACAGTATTCAGCCATAAAAAAGAAAAGAATGAAATAATGATAAATGGTACGACAGGGATGAGCCTTGTA
Organism: Bradypus variegatus; assembly: GCA_004027775.1. Taxonomy (NCBI): domain Eukaryota; kingdom Metazoa; phylum Chordata; class Mammalia; order Pilosa; family Bradypodidae; genus Bradypus; species Bradypus variegatus. Next base: position 11,553 of record PVKY010008021.1, read on the forward strand.
AACATGTTCTAAGTGAAAGAGGCCAAGACACAAAAAGCCACGTGTTACATCATTGCATTTATATGAAATACCCAGAACAGGACAATCCATCGAGACAGAAAGCTGCCCAGTGGTTGCTAGGAGCTGGGGGTAAGTAAGAAGGAAGGGGCAGGACTTGCTAACAGGTATAGTTTCTTTCGGGGACGATGGAAATCATCTGGAATTAGATAGTGGCAATCTTGGCCCAGCATTGTGAATAGACTCAAAACCATCCAATTGTACACTTTTAAATGCTTAAAATGGCAAAATTTATCTTTAAAATAAAAGGACACAAGGGATATAATGCAACAAATAGCACGATGTTGGCTGAGTTCTATGTAAGTCAGCTTGTTACTGTGAGACGTGCGCAGACTCTTAGGATTGTCAGAATTTTTTCACATCCATGCACCAGGTCCCAGGTTGGCCAAGAGTCACGGTCATGACTGCTCAGTGCAAAACCAAAGGGTGGGAGCAAGAGCACCCAACCAGGGGAGAAGAACCAAGGTCCTGGGAGGAAGCCGGTCCCCATGCTCAGCACCTGGGCCTTGCATTCTGGTTATTTATAAACTTTCAACCCATCATTTCACCTGTGGCGTTTTTGATGTGAACACGGAAATTTCCTTCCCTCTACCTGAAATCCAGTGACGAGGAGGTAAGTGGAGAAGCCCGTGTACTCTCATTTTCAAAAATCCAAGACTAATATGATTTCCTTTAGGAAGATATTAACTAAGCATCATTTTATCAGTGAGGAGTCGGGAATATAAATGGATTTCGACGTACCATGTTGGTTCTTGTTCAGTGGCAGCAAGCAGGAGGCCCCCAGAGCAGCAAGACAATTACTTTGGAAGGGGAGACTTTTGTTTAACCGATTGACCAAAACAGTTTTGGGAACTGTAATCAGTGATATCAATTTTATTGGGTAATTCGAGTCAATATTCAAATTATAAAATTTCCATGATTTATAATGGAATGGTAATCAAATAGATCTGATTCTTTTAAAAAGCGTTAAGTAGGCCAGCACATCCTTGATATTTTGTTAGGTGCTTCCTGGGTGTTCTTGCAGCTCCTGAGGATAGCATGGGGGGCAGGTGAGGCTCAGCCAGGTGTTACAGGTGCAGTTCCACCAGGTGTTACAGGTGAGGCTCCGCCAGGTGTTACAGGTGAGGCGCCAGGGCCAGGGCATGCTGACTGGACTCACATGGTGTCCAGGGGCTGGGTCAGGACTCCAGAGAGAAAGACAAGTCCACGCAGTGAAGTCGCGGGCGCCATGTGGCTTCAAGGGGGCAAGAAGGCGACTGCCCGAAGGAGGAGGACACAGCATACCTGGCAGCACCCTCCTTACCTGGACACGGTGGCAGCCCTCGAGGCGACCGGGCAGTGCGCAGAGCGCAGGTCTAGGGCAAGGCTGCCAGGGCCTGGCGTGGCTCACCTGGAAGTTGCCTTCAAGTCTAGGAGGCGGGAGAGCCGGCGGGGTTCGGGGAGGAGAAAAGCCGGAACCAAAGTGCACTCCGACCTCCTCTGTGTTTGCAGCAGGCGGGTGACAGGGCTGGGGGCGGAGGGCAGGGTCACCCCACAGAGCCCACAGCCTCCATCCCGCCAGTGGGGAGCTCAGGGGGCTGGCGCCCACTCGGTGAGGCATTGAGCTGCTTCTCTGTCGTTTTCCCACTGCCTTCACCTGGAAGCATTTCTCCCACGGATCCCGCCTCTTCCCCGGTCCCCAGTTTTTCCAGTCGGACCAGAAGCCACCCCGAGGTGCCTTAACCGCTGCGGCTCCTTCTCTCCTCTGGGCCTGGAGGGGGCATTCCCTGAGGCTGCCTTGGCTGTCACTGGAAATTCTAGAGGCCAACACTCACTGGACCCCTATGTACCAGGACACGGACTAGAGTGTATGAAATCTGGGTCCAAGTTCCAACCCCCAGCCCCACCCAAGACTAGCTGCCTGCCAAACTCTGAGGCCCCCCCACCCCCCTGCCTAGAGCAGGGGTTTGCGATCTGCCCATCCCACCTCACCACTCAGGGCCCACAGTGATGTGCATTAATAGCTCTGAAAGTGCTTTAAAAAGAGAAGACTGCGTTAAACCAAATGCATGGAACAAAATATAAAAGCACAAGCCCACGGGGCAGGGCAAGAGAACTGGGGGGCAGGCTCACTCAAGCTCAACCCTATGTCAACAATGAAAAACAAACCCAACAAACCCAGCTATTTACCCAGGCCCCGGGGGGCAGGAGGGGGCACATTGCAAGAGGTCGGACAAAAAAGACCAACGGGGATAAAAGTGGATAAAAAATGTAAACACAAAGTTAAATTAAAAGCAGATACTGCTTTGGAAATAGAAAGGAAACCGGCCATCCCACAATATCACAAATCCAGAAAAGCTATGTTAACAGTTTTATTAATGCTATAACAACCTTTAAACTACACTTTTTGGTACTTAACTGCTCACTTACTTTTTATGACAACAATTTAAAAATGTCATTTCTATTGAGAGAAGAGAGGGACCATCCAGACTGGCTTTTAACTTCTAGCTCCAAACATTTGGATACTTTTTCTCCCCCACTCCCCAAAATCTTACACTGCAGGAACCGTAAGATGCCCTGGATTCCAACTGTGCATCTTGGCGTCTCAGCTGGCTTTGTGGAGTGCGGGAGTGATTGTGAATCCGTCCCGTCTCACAGCTGACAACAAACTGGCTGCCCCTGCAATGAGTGTGGGCAACAGAAGTTTACTAAGCCCAGTCTTAATGCCCAGACTCAACTCCTCCTTAGCCGCGTTCCAAACATGCCACTGGGCGCTACAGCAACCCCCCAAGGAGATCAGACAGGGGGGAAACAGAGGGCAGAAAGAGGCAGCCTCAGCTGATA
>PVKY010008022.1:0-14338 GCA_004027775.1 Bradypus variegatus
GTCCATTTCCTCTCCCTCTGGGTACTTCTGTTGTTCTAGGAAGCTGGAATGGGGCTCTTTCTTTCTCTACCCTTCCTCCGAGTCCCCCCACCACCCTCACCCCCGGTGCCTGTTTGGTACTACCCCCCGGGACTGGAGAGGAGGTCTTGCTCATCTGCTGTCCGTCCCCTCTCTAGAGCAGATGCCAGCCTCCATGGAGCCTTGCAGCACCCTCCCCTCCCCTCCATGAGCAAACACCCCTCCTTCCGCTTTATTATTCAGGAACTCTGTGACTTGCTTATTCATTTACTACGTCAGCCTGGAGGGAGAGTTATTTGAGTCATGATTGTGTTTCTTCCCTTTGCCCTCCTCTCCTGAAAGCTCCTTGAAGACAGGTGTTTCATCTTCTGCGCCTCCCTTCTGCCTCGTCTCTTCCTGGGGCCTGTTGAGAGTCGTGAATAAATCCTGAGGTCGGTGAGCAAGACTCTTGAGCCTTGAGAGGTGGAAGGATTTGATCTCTGCCCAGGGATCAAGTGAGTTAAACACACGTCTCAGTGAAGATGGACAAGTGCACGGGGTAAAGCATTGTTTTGCACGCTGAGTTGTCACCCATTAGTGCATCATGAAATCAATTTAGTGGGTCATGACTGGGCAATTAACAAAAAAGAAACAACTGTATCACACAACAAAGAGTCAACCAAAGTATTGTTTTGGGAAACCTTTGTTTTATTGATTTATATGTGCATGTAACTCTATGTGTGCCCTGGGTTTGCAACACAGACTTCGTCATCTTGTGGATTTCAGTCTGAAGCTTGAAAGCCAGGAGCCCAGACAGAGCTGAGATTGAATCTTGGTTCCTCTAGGCTGGGTAACTTTGGTCAAGTGACAAACGGTGGCTGAGCCTGTTTCCTCCTCTCTAATAAGGAGACATCTCTTAGCTCTGAGAACTAGACCACCACCTCATCCCTCGTTGCCTTTGCCTATGAATAACCTGTGTTGTTCTTACTTCTTTGAACTCATAGATGAAGTGCTCAATAAATATTTGTTGAATGTCGAATAAGCAGTAGCTCCCATTTGAAGGGTTGGCAGCATGAGAGGCGAGGGCCCGAGAGGGCAGGGACACTCTTGCCTCTTGGGTCTCAGCAGCAGAATCCAGATGGCTTTCTAGGCAAGGCCCAAGACTGCAGTTGTTCCTGCTAGGCGGGCCATGGCCATGGGGCAGCTCCTCCCCACCTGTTTGCAGTGGAAGTGGGGGTCCTTGGACCCCCGTGGAGTGTGTCGTCTGAACATCTGCAGGGCTCAGGCTTCGGCCACAGCGAGACTGGGAGACTAGGTTGTAGGGCTTCCTGTCTGACTGGGGTTGGCCCAGCCTCCCCAATTCCCGGTCCCCTCCCGGTGACAGCTGTTTGCACAGCTCCCGAGGCAGGCTTTGTGTCCCCCCACCCTTTTGTGTTCGGGTGAAGCCCCTGACATTTCACTTCTGCTTCACAGTCCCCTGACCTTAAGAAGTACGGCTGCTCCCTGGGGCCTCCGGCTGAGGTTTTCCTCTGATCCTGCTTTCCCAGCCACAAAAGGCCTATTTGAGAGTGTAGGCGCTGGGGTGGCAGCCCTCCCCCTGCCTGGGATGCTGGCTGCAGCTCTGTGAGCTCTTGGGGTGGACAAAGCATGGCTTTGCAGACTGGGCCTGAATAGCAGCTGGTTCCTTGGTGGTTATTTGTACCCACTGAGTGCCTGGCTCTGGGCTGGTCTGTGATGGGGGACTGGAGAGTGTTGTGGAAGACACATGGGATTTGGACTTAGATGACCAGGGATCATGTTCTGATTCTTTTCACGTGACCTTGGATAAGTCATTTAGCCTCTCTGAACCTTAGCTTGTTCATCTGTGCTATGAAATAATGCCATATAAGGCCTGGCCTTTTTCCTGCTCAAGCTTTTTTGAAGTCGGGTGAGAGCAGGTGAAAATGCTTTGTAAATCATAGGTCCCATTTGAAAAGGTTATTTCAAATTTGCAAACACAAGCCATAGGATATATATCAAGAAGGGGCCTCTCAGTTTACAGATAGGGAAACTGAGGCCTGGAATAGGGTGGTGATGTGGCAGGACGGGCTCCTGATCCCCCAGCAGCCTTTCCATTTAAGAGGTGGGTGCCTGTGTCTGTGTCTGTATCACCTCTTTGGAATTTTTGCAGAGTGTTCTTTGGGGTTGCTGTGGGCTCCCCGTGGTCTTGGCCATCCAGCCTGTGCCGAGGGGCAGACGGCCCAGCGGGGCAGACCTGGTGCCGGGTGTGTGCACGCGGCCTGTCTTTTTCTTGCTGTCTTTTAGCAGGCTTCCAGTGGAAAATGTTACCTCTCTCTGGGGCCGTTTCTCTTGGCAGGGCCGCTGGCCGCCTGATCCCACTCCTCTAGCCGGTTGCGTTACATGAGGCCTTTCTGGCCGGTCTCACTGTGGATCTTTGGAGCTGGGGAGCCGCTTCTAAAGGGGATTTTACAGCATGATAGGGAATTTCAGCCACCACGTTATCTCCAAATTGGCCAATTGATGGTTTCAGCAGAGCATTTCAGCACTGGGGAAGCCAATACAATTTGAGTTAGTTGTGATGGCTGCCACTTTAAATACCGCAGTGAATTTCTGTCAGCCAGCTAATGCGTGGAATAGGGAATTGCAGAAAACTTGATCACCAGAGCGCTTCAGTCGATTCTGACCCCAAGCTACGGAAAATGAACTTAAATCTAGTTGACTGTCGCTACATACTTTATTTGGCATTATTTTGCTAGCAGCATCTTCATCAGAGGGAACTTGAAGAGAAGAGAGTGGGTAAAAAGCAGAATGTTTGACTCTACTCCCCCACCCACCCCCCAGTTTTAGTGAGTGAGAGACTTCCATGGGAGTGGAGGTGGGGGTCCCTTGGTGAGGGATAGGTTACTAAATTATAGCACTGTGATTTAATGATGATTAATTCCTTATTAAATGAAGGAAACTGGTGTGTTTATTGAGCACTTACAGTGTGCCAAACCTTTTAAAAGATGTTCTCAGCAAACTCTCACCCTGTTCGGTCAATGCAGATGACATTGCATTCTTCCATTTCTCAAATGAAAAACTGATAACAATAGCGAACAACTATTGAGCATTAACTGTATGCTGGGCACTGTTCTAATTGCTTTATGTTTTATCTCATGTAATACTCAAAACAACCCTGTGGGTTAAGTTCTATATAGAGGGGTTCCGCAGTGTTGGAAGGTGGACTTCAACATAGATTTGTCTTTTTCCAAAGTGTTCTTCACTGCTGTACCACACTGCCTTCCTAAGAATGCATACCAAATTTGGCCTCTTTTCTGCCTAATTAATTAATGACCCATGCCAAGCCTGGGGTAGTTTGATACTGGGGCTGGCGGGACTGGATGGGAGTGGGTCCCCAGGGAGGCAGGCAAGCCGAGGCCCTCCGTGCAGGCCATGTGCTTCCCTGCAGGCCCTGTGCATCTCCGGTAGAGGGACGGGGTTGGCTCTTAATGACTTTACTCAGAAAGAAGGCATCTTGCTTTGAGTCCATATATATACCTTGGGGGGAAAAGTTTCTCCATCTCCTTACTTTCAAGGCCCCTCTTTTATTAATCCCCTCTGCCCACCATGGACTCCATGCTTGAAAATATTTTATTTACAAACAGATTGCATGCCCTGAGTCATCGTTAATTAAGGAACAGGGAAGAATAAGAACGCTATAGTTGCTGATTACACCTCTGATCAGCTCAGGGGGACCACTGCGACCTCACCAGTTTGGTAGACTTCTAGTCAACAGAAAATTGGGCATCTGGGTTCCATTTCAGTTGCTGTAGACCTGTTTCTTGTTGCACTTAAAAAATGAGTCCCCAGGAAAGTTTCCGAGAAATCCAGTTAGACTCCTTGGGCAGGGAACTTCTGGCTGACGTCTGTGTTTTCTGCTACCCACCTAGCAATGTAGGTGGCTCCTTTTAAATTTGTTTTGGAAACGGCCAGGGTTGGACTCAGGGCTGGTCTCAGGGCCCCTTACACTTTCCCCTGGTGGTCAGGAAGGGGGCAGAATGCAGGGTTCTCTTTGGGGAACCCCTCTCTAGGTCACCCACCTGCTTTCCAGGCAGTGCAAGCAAAGCTTCTCTGTTAGGAACACACACAGCTCAGAGGATGAATGGTGCAAGGGATATAAAATCCCGCATGGAAAGCACTTGTCTCCAGAAGATGCACCAGAGCCCCCACTCCCTACAAACCTATGAAAGCAGATATACCATGTTGCAACACTGGACAGTGAGTCTAAAAATCATTTTTCACAATTGAGCTTCCCCACGTACTAGCTCTGTAACCTTACACTGGTCATTGTCTTCTTTCTGGGCCTTAATTTCCTAATTTGTAGCATGGGGACAGTGAAGGCTGCAAAAGCAATTTCTGAAGGTGCGTAAGCCAGCGTTTATTTGCACATTGATTCTGGGTCAGACACTGTGTGCATGCATAAGGTGTTTAATCCCTGCAGCTCTACAGGGCAGAGGCAGCTGTTATTCCATTCCTTTGATGAGGAAACTAAGGCTCCAAGAAGTGAGGCATTATTATCCATGATTATGAAGTCATTAGATAGTGGGGCCAGAATTTTAACCCAGGGCCCTCATTCCTTGTCTATGAGCCACACCATTATTTTGACAAACTTCTGGATTATTTTTGGAGATTGATGACCTTGGGGGAAAAATGCACTTTGGAAGAATTGGATCATTTTGATAGAAACCTGTAAACATGTTGTCTTTAAAAAAAAAAAAAGATGTCAGTGACAGTTTGCTTCCAGTGAGATGAATGCAGATAAACCTATTTTGACTGTTAACTTATTGTTGCTTAAAAGCTAGTGATTTGTAGTGTTGAGTTTATTTTTCTTCACAACATTTAAGTGTTTGCCACTTCTTGAATGATGTGTGTGAATTTGGGAATTGCCTGCACTTTGGGAATGGAGGCCACTGCTTGTACTTGACGTTTTTGTCTTAAGAGGAACTTGGGTTTGTTGGGGTGCAGGCTGTTGCTGAGAAGTGATGTGAGAGCAGCCTGGGTACCTGTGTCGGCAGGATATCGATAGAGCCAGAGCTCACTATGAAGTTGGGGTCATGGTGGAGAGCTGATTGCAGGAGTCTTTGTGACTGGAAGCCTAAATATTTATTCTGTTCTGTCCCTAATGAAAACAAATTGTCAACAGTTGTTCAGTAACTGACTAAATTAAAATCTGTAATTAGTCAATTAGATTAAAGAGTTGGCACAACCTGATTGTATCATGCTGGTTAGGTTATTAAGAGAAAGGGTGTGATTTTTAATTACTGAATGCTAATTTTGACAGTTTCAAATAGAAACAGACGTGTTTTTCCCCCCTTTCCCTAATTCTGAATGGTTTGGAAAGTAAAGACATTCAATGTGTAAATTATGTTTTTTTGAAGGAAAATAATCCGGAAAGGCCCTTCTGTAGAGTAGGAGGAATTTTAGTAAAGAGGAAATGGTAAATTTAGTTGGAAGGGTTAGTAGGAAACCCATCCTTCCCTGATGGAAGGATGGCATGGTGTTCGACAGCTTTATTTTAGATTAGAGGTGGGGTTTCATCTTTAAGCAATAGTGTCATTGAATTAAGTTTTTCTTTAAGGGTCTCCCCCAATCTTTGGCCTTGGGGTTTTTCTGAGCATTACCCCAGTAAGCAATAAGCGGTAGGAGACAGAAACCAGTGAGGGGCCCTGGAAATTGAAGTATGATGGGCTCTCAAAGACATCAGTATGAACGAATAATATCCAATCTTTATGTGGAATTTTCTTATACACAGATGGAATGGAAGTTCTTACCACCCCTGCTTTATGGCCAGGGAAGGATCCGCCTGGGTGTGGCTCATCAGGAGGGCAGGAATGGATTGGGGAAGAGGGGGATGCTGATGGGCGGGGAGGAGGGGAGTTTGGTTAAGTAATGGTGGGGGAGGGTGTCCAGACAGGCCTCTTGCTGGGGAGGACAGGTCAAGGGAGGGGCTGGGATCAGAAAGGAGGGCCACAATAGATTCAGAATTACCAGAGCCAGCTAGAGGTTAGGATGGATGGCCGGATGGGTTTGAAAATGGAGCAAGGTCGTCTTCCCATTTTGTTTTTCTGAAAGTTGCTGTGTTGTTTTCTCCCCTGCCAGCGGAGTAGGGTTAGAAGCAGCCTTGGAAGTGTGTGTGTGTGTGTGTGTGGTGAGAAGACCTGAGCTGCCTCCAGCCAAGGCCCAGGACACAGCCTGGAGTCCCCCATCTGCCGGCGGGGCCATCCCATCTCCCCTGCCTTCCTCTCTAGCTCCAGGGAGTTCATGATGTGGTGGCCCTATAAGCTGGGAGGTGCTGTGTACATGGGCCATTTTATTGGGAGGACCTCAAGCCCTAGAAGGGACCCAGAGGTCACTGCAGGAGGCTGCCCAGCCCTTGCTCCTTATACAGCTGTGCACTCAGGCTCCAAGAGAAGCAATTTGCTCAAAGTCCCATGGGGAGCAAGAGGTTGAGACTCATCCCAGACTCCTGACTGCTGGGCCTTTTTCCAGAAGGGGCCTTCTTTTGGCCATTGAGCAGCCCCCCTACCCCCAGTTCCTTGGGGAAAGTGAACCTAAACCCCCATTCCTCCAGGAACCACACTGAGCAGCCCAGTCAGTGTTGAAACACATATTCTCCTTTCTGGATGGTTTTCTGGTGGCTGTATTTTCCATGGTCCTTGTTGAAGCACCAGTTAAAATGGGCTTTTAGCTTTCAAGATTTAATGTTAAAGCTGTTGATGATCCAGAGTGAGCCATTTTTGGCAAAAAGGAAGCAACTTGCTCTTTGTGTCTGATAGATGGGGGTGCTGGGAAATGGAGCAAAGAACTGGGGCTTCGGAGGGTGGGCAGCTGGTGTTCCAAAACCCACTGGGACCTTTACTCACAGTGTAAGCTGTGCCAGGCCCTTAAGTTCTGAGCCTCTGTGTCCTCATCTGTAAAATGGGGATTGCACTCAATTAGCAGTGCTGTTGGGAGCATCCTGGAAGATACTCAGTACACATTTCTGGAATGAAAGAATTTGAGGCTGAAAGGTAGCCAGTGTTCTTGGAAGCATAACTTCCCTGCTTCAGGAGCTGTAATGGGGGGTGTATAGTGGGATAAAAAGCCGGAAGTATTTACTAGTTCTGGACTGGGATATGTTCTGAATTCAGAATTCTTCTCTTTCAGACTCAGGATCCACAGCTAAAGTCAAAGACACCCAAAGACACCCATAAGAGGTGGTGTGTGTGTGTGTGTGTGTGTGTGTGTGTGTGTCAAAGACACCCATAAGAGGTGGTGTGTGTGTGTGTGTGTGTGTGTGTGTGTGAAGCAGCAAATAGAAGAAAGGAAGTGACAGTGCTAGGAGAGTTTATTTTAAAAGCTTCCCCACTGATAGATTTGTAGCCCTGGGTAAATAGGGAAGCTTGTAAAACTTGATTCATTTTCTTCCTGAAGTCTGTTTTTGGTATGCGCTGGGGGTGAGGACAGAGGCAGCCAAGGGAGCCGAGTGCTTTTAGGTTAGAAGTGTTTCTGCGTCTGCCGCGCACACCATGTACTTCAGAAGGGCCAGAGAAGTGTTCTCACCCTGCTGCTTGCCCCCAAATGATCTTTCTCTTTCTAAGTGCCGGCTGCTTTCCCTTGGCTGGGAGCTGGGCTCTGGGCTCATCTAGGGATGAGCGAGGACTTCCTGCACTCAGGATGACTTCCTACTTCCTTCCTGGCCTGCGCTGCCCCTAGCAGCCGGTTTGCTCTTTTCTTTCCGTTAGGAAATGCGTCCTCCCCCTCCCTGTCCAGGTCTGCCCTGGGACATAGGCAGGCAGCCGGGGCGACCATTGGCCAGCGAGGAGCTAGGGTGTGCCCTCAGCTGGAGGCCAGTGTGAGCTGTTGAGGAATTAGAAGTGACTGCTCCTGGGAAACCACCACAGCAGTGGAAAGGTGATCAGCAGGAGCAGCGAGAAGGCTGGTGGATCTTGTGTGTTGGAAGAAAAAGCAGAGAGACTTTTGGAATGTTCTGTGTTTCAGAACACAAAGGGTGGCAGCATACTTTTGCGGTTGGGGTGGAGTGTAAACCCCGGGACTTGAACACACTGAACACTGTGCCCGGCTGTAGTTAAGGAAGGAAGGGCCGAGCTCCTGTCTCTACCACAGGACCTGTGCACAGGCTGCGCTCCCTGCGTGGAGCGTTTCCCCCCATTTTTTCTCACCCTGGGTGGGGGGGAAGGGGCTGTTCGTTTTCCTTTCTCAGTTTAGACATCCCTTAATTCTAAGAAGCTCCTCATAGTCATCTTTGAGCCCGAGGGCAGGCCTGTGGCAGTGGAGTCTTGTAAACTCAGAGCCTCACACCTAATAGGTACATAGGTTCATTGATGGCCTGAGTGCCACACCAGGTGCCCTGTCCGCGCATTTGAATGGCTCTCTGAAGTGTTAATGCCCTCAGAATGAGCCCAGGCCTCCGCTGCTGCCCTTGGTGTTTCCCTTTCCTTTCTGAAGTATGTCTCTGATGCGGTGATGGAGCTTCAGACATGGAACAACCCAGTGACCTGTGGTAAAAAGCCCAGTGTTCAGTCATTTCGGCATCTTCCCACCACCTGGGCACTCTCGCACTGGAAGCCGTGCGATCGCTCTCCTGCCCAGTTTCTGCTTTTTGAGAAGGGGCTTGGGGAGCGGGTGGGCAGAGAGGCCGTCTGCAATCTTGCACACCATCTCCCCGTCGGCGTCTCAGTTGGCTGTTAACCTAGGAGGATGGAAGATAGCCCGATTCTGATTCATTGAAGGCTCCTGCCTATCTGTGCGGGAATATTTTATTATTTGACCCCCTGTAATTCAGGGTCAGTGGCGATTTTATCAGGCCACGCAAGTGTGCAGTTGACCTTTGCATTATCTGAGAAGACTCAATTGCTCACCAGACAAGGATAAACAAGATTCCAGGGGCTGTGGCTCAGGGCTTGGGGCTCTGGGGCTTTGTATGCAGGGGCTGCTTCTAATTGTGCACGACTCTTATCTTTTCTTCTGGGAGGCTCCAGCCACACCCTAGCAGAGGGACTTTATTTCTGAGACAGCAATTCAGGCTTTTCCATGGACGGGAGACACTGTTTAAACAGTGACTTTCTGTTAAGACTATCCTAATACTGTCAGGTAGGGAGGACATTTTATCCTAAATCCACTATTGGGTCATAACAGATATTTGTTTTTCTCAGATAGTCATCTAGCCAGTCTAGTCTTCCAGTCATCAAATAAATATTTGATGCCTCTGAAGTGTGAATATGGGGAGCAGGAGGACTCAGGCAAATCCTTTGCCCTCACAGGGATTATAACTATTTTCCCCTTTGTCTGGGGTTTATATATTTTAAAATGGTGTCTTTCTTTAAATATAAAACATATCCTGCTGGTGCAGCTTGGCCTCACCCCAGGAAGGTGCGTGAATGTTTTCTAGCCTCCCCCTGTTTGGCGGCTGCTCCCGACAGGGAAAATCAGTGGGGACACTGCCCCCTTGGCCTCACTGGCACCCTTGCCCCACTGCACAGCTGTGATTTTTGGGCCAGTTGCTTAAACTTAACTGAGTATTTGCTCCCTCCTCTGTAAAGTGGTGGTAAATGATACGTTCGTGGTCTCAGTGCTGGGGTAAGGCCTGGCTGAGCTAAGCCACTCCTGGGCCTCGTCAGGGTCCAGGTAAGAGCAGGGAGAAAGTGACGATTGCTCCTTGGAGAGAATTCAGCCAGGAGAAGCAGTTGAAAAAAAAAATGTCCTCTTAAGGCTATTATTCTAGTAAAATTAAAAAAAAAGGAAAGTTTTTCTGAAGCATGAATCCAGAGAACATAAACTGAAAGAATGAAGGATGTGATGGTTTCAAGGAAGCTTTCAGGAGCCTATGTTCTCTCCGACTTGAGTTGATTTTTCTAAACTTTACCAAAACACAAAAATACCCCCACCTTCTTCAGTGGTTGGGGTTTGGGCACTGCAGCCAGGCCAGGGCCACCTCCGAGGCACAGGTGCCCGCCACAGCGCCACCCTTTCCGGTGAGTCAGCAAGTCTGTCCTGGAATATCCTGCCCCGAGTGAGGGCTGGCGGTCACGGCTGGGGTCACTGTGGGCCCACAACTTCTCAGGAAGCTGGCGCCGACCATGGCCTGCTGGCCCATCCCAGAGCTGCCGTGCAGACTCGAGGTGCAGATGGCTTTCTCCCCCTGCCCCCCTCCTCCCCGTCTCACTGCCTTGTTTCTTTTTGAAATTGTTTGTAATGCAGAGCATCTGTCTTTAAGGCTTTCTTTTCATGAGGACAGAAGCTGTCATTGCACGGAGCAGAGACGGGTTCTGGTCCAGAGCCGATCGTGTTCGTCATCCCTGGCCTGATCGCTGTCTAATTATTTATCAGGCCAGTCTCAGGAGCCCTGTAATCCAGACTCAATTGTTTGGGCTTGGGGGTGAGGAGGAGACCTGGGGAGGGGCCGCCGTGGTCCTGAAGGGAAGATGAGGGAGCTGTAACTTAGCCCATCCAGACCACAGAAAAGGTCATTCCCCTCTGGAACAGAGTCTCCTGCTCCGGAGGGTGGTTCCGCCCTGGGGGTGTGATGCAGGGGCCAAGTCCACCAGCAGCTGGGCTGCCCTGCCCAGACCCCCTGGAGGGGCTCTCCCTACCTCTCTGGTTAGATTGGTCTGGCTCCATGTTCCTTCCTCTAAGGGTTTACAGGCGCGTTATCCCACCCCAGGCCCCAACAAATGAGTGTGCATCCAGTGTCTGGCACAAAGCGCTCAGTAAAAGTTTTGTGTTTTAAACATTTTAAGGACCCGATGCCATAAGAGTGATGGACTTGCCAGGTGCTCTGCCTGGCACATAGTAGGTGCTCAGCTAATTGGGTGAATGAAGAGGTGCCATTCTGTCATGCCCAGAGAGGGCAGGGTGAGCGGATTTGGCAGCACAGAGGGAGGGAGCCACACGTAGCAACCCTGGAGGGCTGTGGTCTGTGAGGGCACACTGGTGGCTCCTGGCTTTCTCTCCCTGTCCGTGCCAGCGGTGACAGCCAGCCTCCTGGCCTCTTCCTCCAACTGCCCATTCACTTGCTCGCGTCCTAAGCATGGATGCCAGGTTTGCTTTAATATAAAATGTAATGGGATCATGACTTCTTTTACTAAAACCAAGATGAAACCCAAATCAAAACAAAACAAACCCAGAGCTGAAACAGAGACAGCTCCTTGGGTTCCCCCGCCTATGGGGTTGGTCCCCAAACTGTGGGCTGGACAGTCACGGCCCTTTCTAGTCTATCTTCACACACCTTTCAGGTTTTGCTGCCTTTATTACAGACTTCCTCATCCTGGGCATTTTCACCTCCAATATCGTTTAATCTTAAAAATCTGAAGGTAGGATTTTGGAGAGTGGTTGAGGGTGCAGAGATTGGCCTGGTGGGTGGTGTGTTGCTGACCCCTCCTTCCTGCCTCCATCAGGGCCCCTGTGTCTACACTGGGCACCCTACTGGCTGACACTTGGAGGGGTTTTCTTTTCTCCAAATAAATAATTCTTTGTCTCTCTTCAGGGTGGCAGATTGGGGCTAGAGCCGATCAAAGGCAGCCTGGCTGACTTTGAACAAGTGGGCCAGGGAAGGGGCCTGGGCAGGCAAAAGGGGGGTGCCCAGGAGAGCTAATGTCCAGTGAGGTGGGGAGAGGGGTGTCGGGGCCCCCTGAAGCCACCCCCTAAACGTGGCATCGTGCATTTCTTGCCCCTGGTATGTGCTAGTGAAATATTAGACCAAATAGGGAGTTCCTTCCTCGGAGGAGAAAGCAGGCTCCCTTTTCCTGTCCTTTGTCTCTGGTCCCCTTTGTCCTGGCCCTCCAGCTCTGTGGCCTCCCCTCCCCCATTGGTTCCTTCCTTTGTGCCCCACGGGCCACTCAACAGCGAAGAAACTTAACTTGGAGGCCCCTGCGTTCCTACCTTCACTTCTCCCCAGGAAACAAAAGTAGTTGGTAGGTCTGAGCCTGGCTGTCAGCACGGAGGACCAAAAAGCACCAAGCACAAAGGCCTGGACCCCCAAAGGTGGTTATTTTTTAACTTAGGCTCTGGCTGTTAGCAGCCCCTTCAGAGGGAGCAGCTTTCTTGGGGGGGGGGCTCTTGCTGTCTGAACTGGTGGGGTCTGGGGCTTCATCTGAGGCTAGGGAACTTGGCTTTCTCTGGTGAAGGGCCCCCCCGGGGTCTCCATCACAGCCCCTCTGTCTCCTGTCCTGAGGGGTTTGGGGTCTTTTTAGGCAGGAGGAGCTCTTGCAACAGCTGGAAATAAGGACATGCTAAGCAAGCCAAACCCCTACTTCTGTGCCATGTACCCACCCACCTTTGTTACAGCATTGTCTCAATCATCTTTAAGCAAGTGTTAGCATTCCCCTGGGGTTAAGCAGAAATTGGGGAAGAAAAACTGAAAGTCAGGGAAAATCTATCCATGAACTTAATTTGCTGAGAATATGGAAAAGATGGGTTTTTAGTGACGAAAATGGGAACTCTGGTGCCTGGTTTCTACCCTGATGGCCAAAGGTCCAAGGGCATCTCTTCCTGAGGTGGTGTCTGCGCCCGCAGTGCTCGGGAGCTTGCTGCAGGGCTTCGCCAGGCACAGCTTGTGAGAGTTGAGAACCGAGGCCTAAAGTTCAGAAGTGGGTGTAGATTTACAGTCAGGCGGGGCAGAACTGTGGTCAGTGTGGCTTCATGGTCGCTAGAAGTGTTTTTACCCTACTTAAAATACTTACTAATTGAATGTTTAAAATCCTATGTTATGGAAGATAATATGTAAATTCTACCCTCAGTTTTCGTGAAAACTTTGCTCCTAGGTCTTCATATGCATTTTTGGTATAGGCATCTTAACTGTCATCACCAAAGCCACATTTTGTTTTCTCACCCACCTTTCCAAGCACGTATCACCATCCCTCCGTCTTAAGTTGTTTGAGATATATATATTATTTTTCTCATTTGTGCAGAAATTTTACCCAAGCCCTAGAGACGCATTGTAACATTAGGGCAGTTGGATTTGTAAATATTTCTATCATAGGTGTCCATTGTTGGAAATCCTCCAGCAGACCTGAGACCCCTCTTCTGATGCTGGGCAGTGAGGGGGTGGGAGGCACTGCCTGTCCTGAGTGTGGAGAGCCTAGGGGCTGGCTTCCCACCACTGGTCACCTGAGGCCCACTTCTCAGGATTAAGTGGGTGGTTTGTGAAGATCTCAGGACAGTGCCTTGTATACAGTAAACACTCAGCAAATGCACGGCTGGAGGTGGGTCCGGTGGAGCACTCATTCCAGTCTGGCATGCACAGTGACCTTGAGGGCTTATCAGAAAAGGCCTGGAGGCAGACCTGTGGGGAAAGCCAGCACCACAGTGGGTTTCGGTTTTGGAAAGGGGAAACCATTTCAGGTAGGGGGTGCACCTTCAGCTGACCCCAGAGCCCCAGTAATGGGATGAGGTGAGCCCTGTGGCTCAGGACCGTTTATTGATTGCCTGCCTTTAAAAGTAGTTCTTGGCCATCCTCTGGCATTCCCTGAGTGGAATGTTTTAAATGCTCTTGGTCTAGGGGATGTGTTCCCAGGAGGTGAGAGAAGACTTGACCAGTCTGTGGATAGGATTCATGGAAAACATTTAGGTCTTGGCCTTTTAATGGTTTTTATTTAAGTCACGTCTTCGTGGAAGCTGGTAAAGGCTGAACTGGTGTTGTGACAGAGGTGCTAGTTTGTGGGTACCTGCAGATGCCTGGGATTGTCATCTGGTATCTTGAGGGGGGGCACAGGGTGACCAGGTGACACTCACATCTCTGGTCCTTGGTTTGGATGGAAATTCCCAGGATGGGCAGTGGTGGTTTTGTGTGTACCCTGGATGTCCAGATTTAAGGTGCAGATTTGCATTGCCATTTGTAAATAAGTGGCACTTTGAATATCCACTGTCGATGCCCCTGTGGTGGAGGAGCTGGGATTCCCAATTTAGATGGTTGACGTAATTTGAAACTGAAACAATCAGAAGCCTGCTTCATGAAGAAAGAAGAGTAGGGGTGATAAAAGCACCCCTCCACCCCCCACCCCCCACCTTCTAGAAGTTGTCACTTGGCTGGGACTCTCGATGTGGTTTGCAGTTTGAGGTGACGTGACTGCAGATAATTCTGGTGTCCAGGCTGACCACATGCTGAGGGCACTGTCGCAAAGCCTGTTTTCATCGAGAAAATTAGCAAAATAAAATCCAAGATGGGCAGTATGTTCCGTTACTTAGTGAAAGTTTAAGCAATATACCTCCCTCCTTAGAGTTGTGTGAAAACCATCCCCGGATTAACTGTTGCTAGTCCTAAAGCAAGAGCTGTATAATGTGTGTTGGCAACGGTAAAATAATG
>PVKY010008023.1:0-14407 GCA_004027775.1 Bradypus variegatus
GCTCGGGCGCGTGTCTGAGGGGCTGGGGTGGGGGAGGGCGTGAAAAGAGGGCTCCTGGTGCTGGTTCTGGGGGGCTCCTGACCTGCTTGGTGGTTACCTGAGGATTTGCTCTGTAATTCATTCACCTGTGACTTAATTTGAGTGCACTTTTCTGCAAGTGTGTTCTAGTTCCTAATGAAGAAGGTTTGGGGCAAACTTTCCCCACCTCCCCCAGAACACAGAGGAGAGTCCATCTGTCCCGTTGCTGGAGGCAAGTACAGCGGCTGGACTTTTGCCTGCCTTCTCGGGTGTTGGCTGTGCACACAGAAGCGTGTGTGTGTGTGTGTGTGTGTGTGTGTGCGCGCACACACACATGCATAGGAGATAGATACAGGTACATAATAATTTGTTACTAGGTGTTTGCTTATGGTAAGTATAAAACTAAGTGAAAAGCAACCCCCCCCCAAAAAAAAAACCCATAAAAGTGAACACAACCCAGGCTACAAAATCACAAATACTAGAACGCAAGCCCTCCAAGCACCAGGAATCATTGATAAATGCATGAAAATATGATCTTACTATTGGAAAACAAACACCTGGAAAAAGCTTCGAAAGGACCCACAGGAGAACAGCGGCGGACCTGGGCTTGCGGGAACCCAGACTGAGGATTACATTCAGCTGGAAAGTGGAGATGGAAAGCTCTGTGCTCTGGGAAACACGGATTCTCGGGGTGCAGGGTGGTGATGATGATGGAGAAAATCACAACATAAACAACTGTGGGGTAAACTCCGCCCCCTGGTCATTTGTGTGTCTGCCCACCCTCCTGCACCCCCTCCCTGCGCCAGGAGGAGGAGGGGGGATTTATCTGGGTGGCGGGTGTGAGCCTCGGGCACCCTGGCCCGTTTCTCAGCTGGGTGGACTTACAGAAATACAGCCCCTGCCCTCAAAGCTTCCTCTCTGTGGGTTTTTTTGACCACTGGGCCTGTGGGCACTGGACTCCCTGCAGCTCCCCGTGGGTCTTCCCACAAGCCTGGCCTTCCTGGGGGTGCGGGAGAAGCTAGTTTGGCCACAGGGACAGGCCACGTGTCATTGCAGTGCAGAGTGAAGGAGGTCAGAGGAAAGAAGAGCACTGCACACAGCCCCTTCCGGCCGACCCCAGCAGCCCTCACTTTTAGGGAGTGCTCGATGCCCGTTGGGTGTCCACCAGGCCTGGAGGAAACATGAGTTCTCAGGGTGTATAATGGTGATGATGATGGAGGAGCTACACAGCCTGCCTCAAACCACGCTGTGAGCACGGGACAGAGGCCAGACGCAAACCCACGACTGCCCGGCTCCCACGCTCACCTGCCAACAGGTATTTACTTGTGTCTAGGAAGCCAAGAAGTGCAGCCACTTGGGGACACCACACCTGGAACTCTTCCTAATGGATTGTTCACAGACCATTGAGATTGTGAGGGGTCTCTCCCAGTGTCTTCCCTCCCTCTTTTTTTTGTTAATACCTCTTATTTTGAAATAATTTTAGACTTTTCATAGAAATTGCAAAAAACAGCTCAGAGAGTTCCCACTGACCCATCCCCCAGCGTCCCCCAGTGACAACATCTTCCAAACCCAGTGCACTGAGCAAGACCAGAAACTGACATCAGCACAACCGTTGTAAGTAAACTTCAGGTGTTGTCCAGACAGCTCTAGTGTTTCCACACTCTCACTTTTCCTTTTTGTGTATATTTCTGAGTTCTGTTGCCTGTAGAGATGCGTGTACCTCCCACCCCAACCAGGATACAGAATGTTCTGTCATCCCAGCTCCTCCCCCCACTCCAACCCCTGGCAGCCCCCACCTGCTCTCTGTCATGACATGTTTCTTATTTTGAGAATGCTATGGAAACAGGCTCTAGAGAGGGCTTTGTCTGCACAGCGGAACACCCGCAGGACCCACCCAGCCGTCATGGGTTTCGGGAGATCGTTCCTTCCGTTTCCGGAACTGGTTATCAGACCAGCCAGGCCTCCTGTGGGGATGAGCCCTTGTCCCCCCGTGCACCCCTCGCAGGCCGGCACGCCGCTGCCCCGAGTCCCGGGCGCCCCGGGCTGCATTTTCTCGGCCTTGGATTCCCCAGCTGGCAGGGCCTGAGCACTTGTCGTGGATGCAGCCTTGTGTCCTTTGTGCCCACACCCTCGTCATCCTCACACGCAGCCTTGCGTGGTCCCCCAAGGCGAGTTCTGTGTAGTCACCCCATTTCTTAGAGGGGGAGCAGAGGCCTAGGAAGCCATTCGCTCCTAATCTTGCAGGGAGCCCTGGCAGGCCACCCCAGCGCACACCCTGACCACAGCATCCTCCCACTCCCCATGCAGCCTGGCACCCCCAATCCTGCTCCTTAGATGGTCCAGGGTGGAGAAGGCAGGAGGTGTCCTCTGTGCCGAGAACTGAAGGAGGCAAGGGAGGCAGCCAGACAGTGACGGGCACAGAAGAGCGAAGGCCAAGGGAACAGCAGGTGCCAAGGCCCTGCGGTGGGAACAGGTGGGTGCCTGGTGTCTCTCGGGGAGGGAGGCCCAAGGCCGGGAGGCAAGTCTCCTGAGGGGGGTCTTTTGCTGATAAAGCTGGGCAGCAGCAGTGCAGCTCATACGTGACCGTGTGCTCGCCTCCTTCTCGTAAAGAGAAAGCAGAAAGCCATGCTCCTTCATAAGAGAGACGTGTGCGTGCACGGGTGTGTGCGTGCACGGGCATGTGCATGCGTGTGCAATCGTACCTGGTACACATGCATGTGTGTATGTGCGTGTGTGTGTGTGTGTGTGCGCGTCTGTGTTGGGGCACAGTTTGCTAAGTGCTGAAGCAGTGGGCAGCGTGGGGTGATGGGAGACCTCAGCCAGGAGGACAGATCCAGAAATGAAAAGGTGTCCCGTGAACCCACTGACCACCTGTTCTAGGGCCAGTCTATGTGGGTTCAAGTCCCTGCTCAGCCACTTCTACACTGAGAAGCTTACTTGATGCATTCCTCAGTTTCTCCACCTATTGTAGGGTGTTGATCGTACTCACAAAGGGTCATATGGGGATTGGAGGAGCTAATCTGGTTTGCTTAGAGCAGAGCTGGCCTACACCCCCAAACCACAGGAGCTATGTTTACCGGAAGGGGCCACATGGGTGGGGGAGTGGCCCGGTGGGGAAGGGGCAGGGCGGGCAGGGTGACAGGTGAGTGGGGAGGCCTCTTTGGGACGGGGCCCTGGGTGTCTGAGAGAGGATGACACTAGTCATTGGTGACGATTCATGACATTTAGGCTCAGTCTCGAGGGTGGCAGCCGGGGACAGGAGAAAGCAGGGCCTCGGCGTCCAACAGACCTGGGCTCACAGCCGGGAGACAATTTGCCACGTCCCTGCAATCGCCAAGTCCCTCGCCCCAGCCCACTCCCCAGCCCTCACTCTCCTCATCCGTGAAGTGGGCGCAATAGTACCCACCTCCTGGGGCCGCAGTGGGGAGGAAGTGAGGTCGTACTGGGTCTGGCACACAGCAGGTGCTCAACAGCAACAGCCTGGTCCCTGTAGCAGGTGGCAGCTGGGCAGCTGGAGCCAGGGGAGGTCCGTGACTCAGCTGTCACTCTGGGAAGAGAGGTTGGCAGGCCTGGAGGCCAGGAGCCCAGGCAGGAGGCTGCTCCACAGCCCAGGTGAGTAGGAGAAAAGGATGGACAGAGAGACACAGGCAGGAACAGACAGGACTTGGTGACAGGCACCATGTGGGTGGGGAGGGGAGAGGAGTCAGGGTGACTCTAGTCTGGGCCTGGGCGAGGGGCCCAGCCCCGGAGGCTGGTGAGCCAGGGTGGGAGAGGCTGGCTTGGGGGATGTGCTGGGCCTGTCGGGCGGTGAAACATTCGGGCCACAGGGAAGCTGCGGCCTTTGGGAACGGCGGCCTGCCCGGTCACAGGCCCTCGCCTCTCCTCTCCACCAGCCCCTCCGACCCACTTGCATTGTCTGGCCAAATCCCCCTGCAGCGCTCCACTTCCCTAAAATACGGTGCAAAGGAATTACTGGGAAACTGAACAACTAAAACAGAGGCCTGCAAAACACAAGCCCCAGTTTCTATTATTGGATCCCAAACACATAAAACTAACCTCCTCGGGGCTTATAGCGCTCTGCTTCTCGACTTGTCTTGCTGTGGCCTGGCCGGCAGCTGGGACAGGGGCCCCAGGCCAGGTCGGTGCTTGGGCCAGCCCTGATCCGACCACCCCCACACATGGGACAGATGGGGAAACCGAGGCCCAGAGAAGGTGAGAGACCTGCTCAGGGCCACAGGAGAAGTTCCGCCTGGGCTGCGGCTCTGGGGCCTTTTCTCCAGCTTAGGGCCCCGGTCATTTTAGATTTCTCTCATGTTTCCTCCTCGTCTTCAAATCATCTGGGAACAACAACAAAACCCCTCACTGCTTGGGTGAAATGCACAGACGGCCTTCAGCTCCTCCTGGTCTTTGAGGTCACCAAGGCCTAGAGAAGCCAAGAAACTGCCCAAGTGCAACTGCCGCCTGCCCATCCACTTCCCCACTAAAGCAGCCCCTCCTTACTGGCTTGAAGGAGTTTCTGTTCCATTTTTTTGAGCTCCCGCCTCCTCCTGTTAATTCACAAGAAGCTTTCTTCAGCTGCAAGATAAGTTACTGTCTCTTCTCCCTTTGCAGCACCCTCTAAAGCCGGTCCTGGCCAGTTCCAGCCACTAGAGCATGTGCAGTCGGGAGAAGCCTTAACTTCAAATTACCATTGCCTAATTACAATAGTCAAAACCACATCCACTGTGTGAAATGAAACAAAATAAAGCTTCAGTGGCTGAGAGATTTCAAATGGAGTCAAGAGGTCACTCTGGTGGACATTCTAATCCACTTTATAGATACCACTTTTTAGGTTTTAATGCATTGGAATAGCTAGCAGTAAATACCTGAAGCTCTCAAACTCCAACCCAGTAGCCTTGACTCCTGAAGACGATTGTATAGCAATGTAGCTTACAAGGGGTGACAGTGTGATGTGAAAACCTTGTGGATCACACTCCCTTTATCCAGTATATGGATGGATGAGTAGAAAAATGGGGACACAAACTAAATGAAAAATAGGTGGGATGGGGGGCATGATTTGGGTGTTCTTTTTACTTTTGTTTTTTATTCTTATTCTGATTCTTTCTGGTGTAAGGAAAATGTTTAAAAATAGAATGGGATACATTTACTGTTGATGAGGAGGCAGAATGGTGTATCCTTTCTGGAGGTCAGTGTGGTGGTTTCGCAGGAAGCTAAGTATGGGAGAGCCATGGGGTCCTGCAACCTCATTATGGGGTGTGTACCTGGAAGAACTGAGAGCAGGGACATGGAAGGAAATTTGCACACTGATGTTCATGGAGACAGTGTTCATGATTTGCAATGGGTAGAAGTGGCCTAAGGGTATGTTGACTGAGGAACAGAATGGTGAGCTGTGGTATGTGCATACAATGGAGTATTGAGCAACTACAAGAAGGAGTGAAGCTGTGAGACACGCCGCCATGAGGTGAATGGATCCTGTAGACAGCATTTTGAGTGAAGTACACCAGAAACCAAGGCAAACACTATAAGGCCTCACCAATATGGACTAACTACAATGTGTGAACTCAGAACTGAATCCTAGAGCACAGCCTAACAGAGTAATGCTTATGGTTGTGCCTAAGACTCTCCCCCTGAGTGTCTCTTTGTTGCTCAGATGTGGCCCTCTCACTCTAGATAAGCCACTCAGTGGGTGATCTTGCTGCCCTCCCCCTAAGTGGGACCTGACTCCCAGGGGTATAAATCTCCCTGGCAACACAGGATGTAACTCCTGGGGATGAATCTGGACCTGGCATCATGAGATTGAGAACATCTTCTTGACCGAAAGTGGGATTTAAAATGCAACGAAATTCAGCTTCAGTGGCTGGGAGATCTCAAATGGAGTCGAGAGGTCACTCTGGTGGACATTCTCATGCACTATATAGATAACACCTCTTAGGTTTCAGTGTATTGGAATAGCTTGAAGTAAATACCTGAAATTTTCAAACTCCAACTCAGTAGCCTTGATTCTTGAAGGCTATCGGACAACAGTGTAGCCTACTAAGGGTGCCAGTGTGATGGTGAAAACCCTGTGGGTCGCACTCCCTTTATCCAGTGTATGGATGGATGAGTAGAAGAATGGAGACAAAGACTGAATGAAAAATAAGTTGGGATGGAGGGGAATGATTTGGGTGTTCTTTTCTACTTTTATTTCTTATTCTTATTCTGATTCTTTCTGGTGCAAGGAAAAGGGTCCAAAATACACTGGGGTGATGAATGCATAACTATATGATGGTACTGTGAACAGCTGATTGTACATCATGGATGACTGTATGGTATATGAATATATTTCAATAAAACAGAATTTAATTTAAAAAGAAAAACAAAACACATCCATTTATCATGCTAAGTTGCCATTTTCGAACATGTGGTGCATGAAGCAGCATGACTTGGAACTGCGTGTTCCACTAGCCTGCCCCTCAACCCCTGTCACCGCACCCTATTCTTAGCCACAACCTTAGGTCCACCTACCCCCAACTGCATAAATGTCCCAAACCTTTCCAGCTCAGGGAGACAGATCTGAGACTTGCCTCCTGTCTCCTTGCTGGCCGACCTCACAATAAACTCTTTTCTAGAAATCCTGGTGTCAGGGCATTGACTTCTGTGTGCATTGGACAATGAGCCCACCTGGGTGGTGTCCAAGAGCTCATAGCTTGTAAGTGGTAGAAATGGGTTCAAACCCAGGCAGGCTGGCTTCAGTCTGTGCTCCTACCCACATCACCAACCTCATTCATGTGTGCATTTGCCTCACTGGTGTGGTAGTTTGGAGGGATGAACCCCAGAAAAACATGTTCTTAAACACAATCCATTGCTGTGGGTGTGAACCCACTGTAAGTGGGACATTTTGATGAGGTTACTTCAGTTAAGGTGTGGCCCTCCTCAATCAGGATGGGTCTTAATCCTATTACTGGAATCGTTTACAAGCAGAATGAAACCCAGACACAGAGAGAAAGCCACGGAAGCAAGAAGCTAAAGGTCAACAGAACCCAGAAGAGAAGGGAGAGGCCAGGAGAGGCCGCCATGTGCACGGCCACGTGACAGAGGAGCCAGGCCCCAGGATCGCCGGCAGCCAGCCCCGGAACCCCAAAGTCTTTGGGAAGAAAGCATCGCCCTGATGATGCCTTGATTTGGACTTCTCCTAGCCTCAGAAGCAGGAGCCAATAAATTCTCATTGTTTGACGCCAACCCACCGCATGGAATTTGCTTTAGCAGTGAGGAAACTAAAGCACACAGTCATCACAAGCATTTCTCTGAGTAGGTAATGTGTGCCAGGCACTGGCCTAAGCATGGAGAAGAGAGAGATGAATGAGACCCAGTCCCTGTCCCCAAGGGGAAGTGGGGATAAGAGAACTAGAGGGTCATGCAGGCAGCCCCAGGTCATGTACTTGACCTTCTGTATAAGGTCTAGGGTTGGGGTGGGAGGTCAGGAACAGCTCCCTGGAGGAGGTGATGGCTGGGCTGAATATTGCAGGGTGAGTTGACGTGGCCAGCAAGAGATGGGACTGGAAGGGCACTCCAGGCAGAGGGAACAGCATATGCAAACACAGAAGGTTTGTCTCAACTCCCAGAGGGCAGGCATCTCGTTCTGCAGAGGGTGTGTGTGATGTGACATTCATGTGTCAGCTTGGCCAGGTGTGGTGTCTCCTGAGTGCCTTTCAGGGGCGGGGCCCCCTCAGGCTCTGTGGGGACACTCCTGTGGCAGCTTGTGTCTTCCTAAAGGACCCCGACAGCATCTCCTACCCCATGTGCTCTCCTGTGACTTGGCTGTGATGCTCCCCCCCATCCCCATCTGCCCCCTCCACCTGGCTCTCCTTGGGAGGCTCATTCTGGGGGAGCAGCCTCCAGGCTGTGGGTACCCACGTGGGAGGGCAACCCAGAGAGGCCGCATGGCAGGAACAGAGGCTCATGGGGGAACAAGTCTCGGACGAGCCACCACACATGGAGCAGAGCCAAGCTGTGCAAACCGACCCACGGGGTCCGTGAGCTCCGCCAGTGCTGGCTCCATGTCTCCAAGTCTTGGGGTGAATCACAGAACGTGGATCCACCCTCAAGAGATGGAGCTCATGGGGGAGACGGATGAGTCATCGAGACCTGCTGTGGAGGCACCATATGGGGAGATCATGTTGGCGGGAGTTGGGGGCTTTCCTGGTGGGGCCTAGTGCAGCCCAGAGTGGGGGAGATGGGCCAGCCTGGCGGAGCCATCCCGGGAGGGGATTGCAGGCAGGGTAAGCACCGCGGCCAAGGCTCAGGGGTGTGAAACCGTCCTGGGTGCTTGGGAGGGCTGATGAGAAGGCCACGGTCAGAGGAGGGCATGGCAGGGGGTGAGGGTGGGGAGGCAGCAGAGGCTGACGGCTGGGAGTCTGTCCCCAGGAAGGATTGACACCAGAAGAAAGATGGGGCTGGGTTGGATTGAGGGGATCACACAGATGAGGACGCACAGCGGGGTGGCAGCTAGAGGTGAGAGGGCATGATGAGATCAGAGCTGCAGAAGCTCTAGGTGCGCTTTCCCCGGGCGGGCAGCCCAGCAGGCAGGCCCTCACACCCCTTCCCCAGGGCTCTGCACCCCAACCCACCCACCGGCCAGCCAGGCACTGCCCCAGCTCCCAGGGACCTCCACCTCAAGAGAGACAAGCCCCAGCCCAAGAGCCGGTCCCCTGGTCCCAGGCAGGGAGCCCTTTGGGCCTGCTCCCCACCAGCTGCCACGTGTGAGCAAGCCGGTCCCGCAGCTGGCTCGCCCTGGGCATCCTGACCAGGTGGAGTGTTTGGAGGCTCGTGGCACAACCACGTGACTAACATACACACACGCACGTGCGCACACACACACCATGGGGTGAAATACACAAGCATTGGGCTCGGGCAGACCTGGGTTCCATCCCATTCCACTACTCACCAGCTACAAACTTGGCGAAGGTGCTGATGCTCTCTGACCCTCAGTCTCCTCCTCTACAGAATCAGGTCTCTAAGGGCACTTGCTTGCTGGGCGGCTGGGGACTAGCTGAGCTCAGGCTGTGAGAATCATGGAGCCTCACATGACCAAGTGTTATTCACTGGCCACCACCTTTCATTTGCCACTGAATTTGTTTTTCTGTCCTGAGGAGGGGGGAGGAGGGAAGATGAGCTCCCCCACGTAGACTACCTATGGCCATAAATGTAGACCTGCTCTATCTGTGCCCCGGGGTCTGCATGGGGCACCCCCCTGCACCGTACCCACCCCAGGAAGGCCCTGGATGGACGGCCTGGGGTGTCCTCCAGCTCGGGCCACGCTGGGTCTCCCTTAATAAAGGCCGTTTCTTCCCGCTGCACTCGGCCTCGCGAACACGGGCTCGGTGAGCTATTCTGAGCTCTCGGCCTGCCCACCCAGGCACACTCGGACTTTCTGTTGACTTTCTGTTGAAACAGGACTTTCATAATGAAGCCCTGTTCTCGCCCCTGCCCGGCCACCCCTCCTTGGGGCCAGCTCGGGAGGATGCTGTGCCAATTGGGGAGAGGCCGTGCTTCACTGGTTTCCAGGAAGACGCAGGCGCTGTGTGTGGTCGAGGTGGGGGTGCCTCGCTGTTGGCAGCCCCTGCTAATTAGGGGGTGATTTGTTAGGGGCAAAATGCACACTCAGCAGGCAGGGCCGCCATTCTGCAACCTCGGCTGCAGGCTTCCCTCTGAGCCGCGAGCGTGGCTGGCTTGCCCCGGCCTCCGGGCCTTTGCAATGGCTGTCGTCTGCTCCTGGGGTCCAGCGCCACCTCCTCACACAAACCTGAGCTTCCTTGGCTCCTCCTTGGACAGGAATCAGTAGCTCCGACCTCATTGTGTCTCATCGCCCTGTTTTATTGTCCCTGATGTGTCCCATGTGTTTATCATTTGTCTCAGCCCTCTAGAGGGTAAGTTTCAGGGATCAAGGGGTTTGTCTGCTCTCTGAGCCCAGCACAGTGCTTGGCTCAGAGGAGGCCGCAGTCAAGATTTATTAGATGAATGAATGGACCAGCCAGGCCCCCAGTTAAGAAACCCTCTTAGCAGGAGCCTGACCTCTGCCTAGTATTTCACTGCCTTTTTTAAAATCTGATCTCCCCGACTCCCATCTCAGCTCTCCAGGACAGTGGGACGGGGTGGCTTCCTCTGGAGGATCCCAGACCCCACGGTCAGCCCAGGCCTGGCACATGGCACTGCCCAGTGAAGCCGATGGAATGATCTGAGAAGGCCATTCGTGTGGCTGGCCCCACTCTCCACCCACCCCTCGCACTGTGTCCCAGGGTTCCTTCCAAGAAGGCATCACAGCCCGCAGTGGCTTACCGAGTTCCATTTTCATAGCAGCTCCCAGGGCCGGGCGCCTCCTGCCTTCTCTGGGCCCAGAGGCCGAGCTCAGCAACCATTTCTCGTTGGGCGGACAAAGGCACAGCAAGCCTGGGAAGGGGATTCTTGGTCCGTTGCAGATGAGGGCCGTGGGCCCAGACCCCGATCACAGAGTTTGTCAGAGACAGCGCAGGCGCTGGAATCACTGACTCCACAGGTTTTTGTGCAGTGCCTATCAGATTCCGAGACAGACGGAACTTGATTCTGTCCTCAAGCAGCGTGCCGCCATGTAAGGGAGAGAGCTTCACTGGAGGCAGGTACAGAGGCAGGAGTGCAGGAGGGGCAGGGGCAGTCAGGGAGGGCTCCCTGGGGGAGATGAGGCAGTCC
Organism: Bradypus variegatus; assembly: GCA_004027775.1. Classification (NCBI taxonomy): domain Eukaryota; kingdom Metazoa; phylum Chordata; class Mammalia; order Pilosa; family Bradypodidae; genus Bradypus; species Bradypus variegatus. The sequence goes on from PVKY010008023.1 coordinate 10,720, forward strand.
CTGAGTGGAGTCTGAAGAAAGGAACTGCAATTCAGCAGAAGGAGGGTGGGAGCTGCGTGAACACACGTGGGAAGAGCAGCCCCTGAGGGGACACAGAGCTGGCCTCAGGCTCAGCTGGTGCTCGCTCTGCCCAGTCGCCAGGACTGGGGTCAGTGGGTGGAGGCTCAGGAGGACCAATTTGATTTCAATATTAGGGGAACATTTCCCAGAGGCAGAGCCAGGCAGAGATGGAATTAATCTGCCTTGAGATGGAATGAGCTGTCTGTCCCTAGAGCTATGTAAGCTGGAGAGCAATGAGGCATTAACCTAGGCAAGAAACCAGCAAAATCCCTCCTAATCCAGAGACTATAGGTCTGTAATTGAAAACTGTCACATGCAGGCAGAGGAGGTATTGGTCAGAGAATATCAACACGCTGCGTAAAGACGACCACTGCAGAGGTTTTTACAAAGGACACAAACCCTGTTTCCAAAATTCCACTTTTAGAAAGTTAGCCTAACGCCATCAACCTGGGTGCATTTAAGACATTTGGCCGTAAGACTGCAGCCCTGTGTGCAACAGAGGGAAATGGGAAACGACTTCAATGTTCATTCATGTGTTGGTTTTCCGTCTGCCCTGTAGACTGTGAGGTCTGAGAGGTTCAGAGCCGGGGTTGCCATTTTCACTGTCCTATCCCTCAGGTTTAGCAGGTACAGGGAGGCGATGCAAACTTTTTCTTGAGACAGAAGGAAAAAATGTGTCAAAAGATTACAGTGGTTGTTTCTGGGTGAGGGAATTAAAAGTTCACTTTTTTTTTCTTTATGTTGCACTGTATTTTCTACGATAGCTACGATGAAACATGAAGTATATTTGCGACATGGAAAATTTTTTTAAGAAAAAATAGAATGACATCAGGGTAAAAAAATAATAACTGCTTTATTTGCTGAGCTCCAAGAGTGGATTTTAAAAGACAAATCGAACCATGAAAGGCTTATCCGACTGTCCCTAATGGCAGCTAGGGTCACGCATGAACAATCCGTTGTTTGGGGAGGAAAATAAGTTTCAGTTTCTCAGTGGCTGCCCCTGAAATCACCCACCCTAAGATGGCTTTCTTGGGTGCAGTCTTGACACTTATCTGGGGTAACAAGTCATCCAAGCTGCTTGGGTGTTCCAATGCTGTGTCTGCTCCAGAAGGATAAAACACAGATAACTGTGGCCAGTGAGGAATCTGCCTTTGAATTTGTTTTTCAAAACAAGCACGCTCTCTGGCTGGTCAGGGACAAACCAACCTGTTTTGAATTGTTCAAGACTGAAACAGCGCTCTCCATTTCTCCAGGCTGGGCTGTTTGGACACTAGAAGTCACTGTCCACTGTTTGTTAAGTAGTGAGCCCCCTGTCCCTGGAGGTGTGCAAGTTGAGGCAAGTCACTTGTCACAGATGTTGTGGAGTGTAGATTAGGGGCAAGGGAGGGTATTATGTCTCCATTATACATACAGGGGAGAGAGCCGGGGCTGAGAGAGGTGACATGACATGTCTGAGGTCTCACAGCTGCTACTGGCAAATGCAGAGTCCACGCAGGCTGGACTGCCTCTAAAGTCTTTTCCCTCCACCTGCAACACAGCGTGTGGAACTTGAGTAGGAGTTTATACAGAACGCCAGGATTGTCTAGAGGGGTGGGTCAGAGAAGGTTCCCTAGAAGAGGTGCCACCCAAACCCAGGCTCAAAGGAGGAGTAAACACTCGGCGGATTTCTATGGTTTTACACTGAATTTGCCAAGCCAAAGGCCCTGCCCCTGCAGCTCAGCCCTGAGGCCGTCCCACCACGCAGAGAATAACACCCCGCCCGCCACGTGAGCTCCCTGGTGCAGTGGCAGGAAGACCAGGCTCACAGCAGGGGCCTGGGTTCAAATCACAGCCCCTCTCTCTGGCTGTGCGCTCTTGGAGGAGCCACTCAACCTCTCTGGACGATTGTTGAACATAAGCTGACTTCGCAGGATGCCTTCACTCCCGGCCACTCTATGCCGGGCGCTGGGCAAAGAGCAGTGAATGGCTGCAAGTCCCACTTGCCTGGCCCAAGACAGGAAAGAGGAAATTGAGAGGCAGGGGGAGGGAGAGGAGAGGGCTATAAACTCGGAGGAGGCAAGGCCAGGTGGGGCGGCCGGGGAGACCACTCTGCGGAAGGTGGGCAGCCGGGGGATGGGGCACCTGAGCTGGATATGAGCCTGGTAACCCAGCAGCCAGGCCCCTCCTAGGGCTGCCCCTCATGTCCTCTTAAAAACCATGTGCCCTCCCCCCTACGTGGAACCCGACTCCCAGTGGTGTAAACATCCCTGGCAATGCAGGATATGACTCCAGGGGATGAATCTGGACCTGGCATCGTGGGACTGAGAGTATCTTCTTGACCAAAAGGGGGAAGCAAAATGAGATGAAATAGAATCAGTGGCTGCGAGATTTCAAACGGAGTCGAGAGGTCACTCTGGTGGACATTCTCATGCACTATATAGATAACATCTCTTAGGTTTTAATGTATTGGAATAGCTAGAAGTAAATACCTGAAACTACCAAACTCCAACCCAGCAGTCTGGACTCCTGAAGATGATTATAGAATAATGTAGATTACAAGGGGTGATAGTGTGATTGCGAAAACCTTGTGGATCACACCCCCTTTATCTAGTGTATGGATGGATGAGTAGAAAAATGGGGATAAAAACTAAATGAAAAATAGGGTGGGATGGGGGGATGGTTTGGGTGTTCTTTTTTCACTTTTATTTTTTCTTCTTATTCTGATTCTTTCTGATGTAAGGGAAATGTTCAGAAATAGATTGTGGTGATGAACGCATAACTATGGGATCATACTGTGAACAGCTGACTGTATACCATGGATGATTGTATGGTATGTGAATATATTTCAATAAAACTGAATTAAAAAACAAAAAACAAACAAACAAAAAAAACCATGTGCTACTCCTAAAAACCACCTACTGCTTTTTTGACAGCAAACCCATGACCCTCTCCCCGAAGCCTGAAGTGCTGGTGACAGCAGGGACCCCCCAAAGGATCCGTGTGTCTCAGCTCCAAGGGCTTCTCACTTGGCCCTGACTTTGGGGACCTGGGGGCCCCTGTGGGGTGTAGTGGCCCCTTATGGAGGTGAACCCCCAGAGAGGTGACTCTGCTGAGGCCTGACTCAGAACCTCTGCAGCCGGAGGGAGCCGGGAGCCGGGCCAGGGCCGAGGCAGGGCGGGCAGGGGCCACAGGTGTTGTTTTCCTTTCAAAGCCTCCAGTCCATCGCCCAGAGGACAAGGGACTCAGCCTGTTGGAAAGTCTCTGCACCCTGCCCTGCCAGCAGCCCCAAAATATCAGCCTTCACATGGTCACAGCTGGGGAGACTGAGGCCCGAGTAGGCGGCTCGGCCCAGGTCACCCGGCGTGTAAAAGGCCTGCCTGAGCAGGTGACATCTCGGCAAATACCCGGAAAGGGTGAAGGTGTGAGCTGTGCAGGCCTCTGTGGGGAGAACTTTCCAGGACGTGCAGAGGCCCCGGGGCAGGTGCACCCTGGCGAACACTGAGGGAGGGGCGGGGACAGAGAGCACCTCGGGGAGAGAGAGTTGACCTTCCCTCTCCGAGACATCGGCCCTTTCCCTTCCAGCGCAGGGGAACTGCTCAGCCCTGCACCTAAAGGAGATAAATGGATCTTAAGGGTGAGAACCCCACCC